>QKMX01354077.1:0-11955 GCA_003401595.1 Venustaconcha ellipsiformis
TATATATATATATATATATATATATATATATATTATATTCAATGACAAAGTACATTTTTAATAAGTTTCTGGAAGATTTTATTATTTTTCACCATCTAGAGTTAAAAATGGGGAGTCTTACAGTTGATGAAGCAGTTCTCACACACGTGATCATATAAACAATACTGCATCATAGTTGTTAATTTCTGCAAAGATGTTACACAAATTTTGAGTAAGAACACTTTTATTGGCACCAGTAAGGTCTTGTAGTTTAAAGAACTGAAATTTGTGGAAATTTTGTTTATATTTAAATTGCAATTCAAAGTTGTTAATTTCAAAATATAAAAACACAGCTATGAGATGACATATTTTATTCAGTCTTTCTACCTAAAAATATATTGCATGACTTTTGTATATTTAAAAATTTGAAAAGGAAACAAGCTTAACAATACAAAGGACAATTACAGGAATGTATTAGATCTTAAATATGTTATAAAAATACACTATTCTATCATTATAACACATATAAGTCATGGTTTATACAGCCTTATGAGACCACATTATATAATGAAATACAGCGTAATAAAATTTTAGTATCACATAATTCAAACATCCATGGCCATTTCCTTTCAGTGGAAATGTTTTATAATGAAGGGTACAGATATAATTTGAAACGTTTTAAATGAACAAAGCTAAAAACATTATTTTACTACAGTACCTTTAAACGTGCCACCATTTATGGTAATGAAAGTGGGACTGTTGGTCATTTAAAATGTGAGACTGGTTTGAAAATGGAAGTTTTGGAATCTACCAGGTTATTTTATCATTTGTTATATGAATGGAATTCTTGCAATGCTTTTCGACATTGTTTTTCCCTCCATGAAATATTCCAAGGTCAGAATTACAAACTATACAAAATGCATACTGGTCACCTTTTTGCTCTTTGTCATATGCCTACTGGAGGTCTCACTAGGATTTTAAAACTAGGAGTCCATGACTCCTATTTTGGTGAACACAAATGACCTCTCTAAGAAAATGAGCATCTTTGCAGATTAAAAGAACAAGTGATTGCCATTGAGTTTAATTTTCCACATTCTTTACACCATTCACATATGGCTCTTGTTTGTGCATCAGATAAAGACTGAATTTTGTCAATCCAAGGAAAGGTCTTTTTCCAAACACTAAGCCAATCATCACACACTTTTTGACACTTGGTTTTATAATGGCCCCATCTGAACTATCAGTTCTTGCAACTTTAGCACTTTTTCGAATCTCATTATAATCTTCATCAATTGGACTTTAACCCCAAAATACATATCCAAATTTGAAAACATTTTTTCTAAGTTTTGACATGACTTGATTTTGAAGTCACATGAACTACTTATTCAGCTACACTTGGAAACAAGCACAATAATAAAAGCTAAATTTATTCATTTGATGTACTCTTATAATGTCCACATGTACATATCGGGGTTTTCCTGCCTCTGAATTCAGTCACTGTAAATATCAGACCAATTTTCCACTCAGCAGCTAGTCCAAATCTTTGAACTTGCTGCCCAGTTATTGTGATATGTTCTTTTGATGTACTCTTGTAATGACAAGATACATTTGGGGGTCTCTCAGCCACTGAATTCTGTCATTGTTCAGCGCAGCTAAAATGATCAAGTGATCAACATATTTTCCCACTCAGCAGGTAGTTGAAGCATAACTGGAAAATCTTTGAATTTATGCCTCGATATTGCATGCATAAGGAGGACTCGCACATCTATATGATGATTGCTTTGATTACTTCTTGTCAACTCGGAATGACTTTAAAAAAAGTTTCAATCATGTTTTTTTAATCATGAGAATTTTGTTCTTGCTCAGGACTTGGTGGTTTTATACACAAAATTGGGAGACTCCCAATTAAATCAGGAGGGTTGGCATGTCTGCACCATGGAAAAAACATAGCATAAATTTTCCTGTGATTAGCCTATATCTAGGATGTTAAGTTGACAATGACTGAACAGTTGAATCAACCCCTATTCCCTCTGTTGAGTTACAACAGTAATGAAATTGGTCAGGGACGGGGAATGACTAGGAAACCCCAGCAGACAGGAGGGTTCGCAACCACATCCAAACAGTCATTATCTCCCCTATATCTAGGATGTTCCCTAATTTTAAAAATGTTGGGTACTGAAATTAACTAATAATACTATATTTGTGTTTCTAAATAGCATATATCTCAACTGCTTATAAAAAAAATAGCTAAAACTGTAAAAATAAAATTGCTGTCATAGCCAGAAAATCTATTCAGGTTATCTACAAATGAATACTAATTTTCTAAACACATTTTGGTCTAAAGTTTGTTTTTACCTAAATCATACTAACAAGGTTTTACCTATAATGAATGAAAATGTTTAAAGAACTGAAAAAATACTGTAATGGCCTGAAAGTCTAATCAGGTCAGCTACTTGTGAACATTTTTTACAGTTTGTCCAATTTCATGGCTCTAATTCAAATAATGTGTGCTATCACACTGAAGTGGATTCACAATGGATGAATGGATAGCAGCAAAACAGTATGTCACCTTATGCTATTACACTGGGGAAGTAATATGCCTTTTTTGAGATGATCCCTGTTCCATGATTTTGAAAATTTACAATACTGTCCCCCTAGATTTATCACAGCAGACATTCCATAAGTAAAATCTTTGTTTTGAAAATTAATGACAAAACTTAAGTATTTACTTTGCCTTTGAGCTTAATAAATACATATTATCACAGTATGTGTACAATATGGTTTTGCATCGATGAAAAAACAAATAAATGATTTAAATCAACTGTTGGTGTCCATTACTCTGGAGAAACCAATTTTTTCTAGTAAAATATGTTTTTTCAATAATACTAACCCAATCATAATACCATAGGAGGTATTTTCAATATTCTTGAATGATCTGATGTACCAATAATCTTACTATATCACAAATCCAGCCCTCCAAGATAAAACTTTTACCTTAAAGAAAGCAACAACTTATCTGCACACCTAGGTGGCTGTCGGTCAATGTCATCTCACCTTGGCACAGGGATTGGTGGCAAATGTCTTTTAGTACTGGAGTGTAAGGCATGTTTTTGATACAGTTGTAACTGCAGGGAAGCTGGGAAGGCATTTCTGTATTACAAATGGGTAAGTGTTATTGCAGAAACATATTTTACAAGAAAAAATTGGTTTCTTCATTAAATATGTTACCCAATCATAATAACTTAAGACAAACATAAGAGGTGGAGGGAGAAACATTCCCTTACCCTAGAGAGGCTGTCTCTGGTCCCTAAAGTATGTGAGACAGCTTCTGGATAACTGGATAAACCTATTTGTATAAGAACTGTTTATTTTTTATGCAGATGTGCAGATTCAGCAGCTCTGAACAAAACAACTGCCAATGTGGTTGTTTGATCAGATGAGGGAATCATCTAGATTTTCCTGGTAATTTTTGTCACAAGATTTGTTGTTCAAAACACCAACCATGACTTTAGAAAGTCCCACACCGCGATGCACAGGTCTGGGGACTTGGATTCACCTTGCTGTTTGAGATAAATCACCATCATAAATTTGTCTGATAGGATGAGAACTCCATTTCCAATTAAGTGTTCTTGTCACCAGTAAAATTCTTTCAAACTGGCTTTCCCTCAACTCAGATAGACTGATATGTAGATGCCGTTCGTGGGGAGACCAAACTTTGCTGGCTTCCCAAAAAGATAGAAGTAGGTGTGTTCCTCCCAAGTACTCTGTACTTGCATCTGTACAGACTGACTTCTGGCAGTTGTACTTGCAGAGGTATACTCAATGTAAACCAAGTTCGGCTGCTGTTTCTTGAGATATTACCTCATATTTGTGCAGTTTGTGAGAGGTTGATCAAGTGGGCAAACATTTGGCCTCCGTTGGTCTCATCTGCAAATAAATAACCAACGTAGGATGATGAGGTCTTCTGCCACACTAAGCAGGGGCAGGCCTAGTAGGCGAAGGAATTCTTGAGCTGATAGAGTTTTTCTCAGCTTGATGCTGCCACCATCGAGATTTGCTGCTATGATTCATCACACAAGTGAAGACCCAGGGACTAATGTTAAGTCCCAATTGAAACACTCTGAATTGGTACATGTCTTTGTAGGCAAATTACAAGAACTTGATGGAAGTCATGTGAATAGGGACATGAAAATATTTGTCTTTTAAGTTGATATTGATTGCTATGTACAGCTTTCAAAATGCGCTGTGGTGTTTCCATCATGAACCATGAGGTATGAATGAACTAATTGAGGATGCTTAGGTCTACAACAGGGTGCTGAGTGCATTTAGATTTTGGGACCAAAAATAGTTGTGAATAAAAAACCCAGATAATTAATATTTTGAATAATTTCTACTGCTCCTTTCTAAAGAAGGTTGTTTTTTTTGTGCTGCAAGGTGTTGGCTCTGACTGGGCCTGTGGAAACATTTGTAGCTCATGTTATTCTGGACAGAAGAGAAAGTGTGCTGAAAGTGATGAAGAGTCCCTCAGGAACAACTTGCCAAGTCCACTGATCATTGTGACAAAATTGCACTAACATCTTAATGTTGAGCACCTAGCGAGGCAGCTGCTAAAACCATTTTTATATGTGTTTGGTATGACTTGGCCAGGATGCCAATCCCGGTGCCAAAGGGAGATCACTCTGACCAACCAGCACCTAGATGGGCAGACAACTATGAGCTTTCTTAAGCTAGGAGTTTTCTCTTGCATAGCTCGATTTGCAAGGTAATAGTAGTTCTCCTAAGATAAAATGATTGGATAATGTATTTAAAGATGAGGCAATATTGGAAAGAGCCATCCATATATTTTTGCAAACATCTAGAAAACATAAATAAGATGAGAATAGAGGATTTAAGACAGAGTGGGAAAAGGAGTTTGTTTTTGTGGAGCATAATGGTAATATAAAATAATTTTTTCTGAACATTATTTAGTGTTGTTCTGCAAATTTTGACTTAAATAAAATTTTATAAAATCCCCATTTGTTTAGGTACATCATAAAAACTGCACCACATGCTTGTGTGAGCCACATGCGGCTTGTGAACAGTGCTATGGCTACCCCTACTATATTATGTAATATGACGATGAATGCAACAGATGTCATAAACTTCTTTCCACAAGTTCTTCATATTACCTTTTCTACAAAACTAAAATCACTATATCGGCATGTACCTGGCTGCCTATTGTTACTATGACTATCTTTGCTTCATTCAGTGATAGTAATCTGCTAAAAATCCAGCTGTATGTCAGTGTGTGGCATTAGATGGCAAAGCTAAAGATTGATACAGGGAGCTCACTAAAAGTAGCAAATGCTGATATTATTCACTTGCAGAAGAGCCTGTTTGCTTCATTGAACTTAAATGCACCATAAATTTACATAGAATTGTGTGCATAATTCAAATTCCACTGTGTATCTAAAAACTGTTACTTGATAGTATTTCTATCACGATAAACTCAAGTGACCTGTCTTGTAAACTGGGGGTAGGCCTAATATTAGATAAGGCTTCCCTAATTCTTGCCAATATCTGGGAACAATGCTGGATGGATTAAGCATGGTTTCTCATCAGAGAACAAGAGTATTTTTTACAAAAATTTCAAAAGGCATGTTCAAGCAGTCTTTGCTAATTAACTGATGTAGGACACATTTTATAAATAAGAAAACAAATTTTAATGCTTTGCAAACTATGTAGAAGCATTCAGCCGCTATTATAAAAATTCCATAAAGAGAATAGTCAATATTGAGGAGTCTAGCTGTCTTCCTCATTGAATGCTGTCTGGACGTAACTACCAAGAAAAGGGACAGCAATGTGCTCACATAGAACCATACAATCCGACCCTTAACAACTGCAGTCTATAAGATCATTTTCATGATGAGAAATCCCAGAGAAAGCATTCTTGCTTCTATCGTTCTGAGCTTCTGGGTCTGCCAGCACGGAATGGTGTCAATTTTTCTGAAAAGTAAAATTATTGAATTTAATAGTTCTTCAACTTTGAATTAATTTCTATACTTTATTTCCATTACATGATAAATCTGATGTAATAGTTTTTTTTTCCCTCTATGCTATTGAAAGTAGAAGAGATAGGTTCATATTTATCTAATTCAGGGGTCGGCAACCCATTTTAATAATGTGCCACTTTTTCCAGATTAAATACAAAATGATCGAGTTTATATCTCTAATGTTTATGTGATTGGGGTAAGTAGCACAATTTATTGTAAAATTTGCTTTCTAGCACAATCATATATAGAATCAGCATGATAAACAATGAAACCCATTTACAGATACCTTGAGATAATGGGCATTTATTCACAATGGATTATTGGGATGGTAGTTTAAAGATGTTGTCCTCTATCAAGAAACCAATACTTGTTTAATAAAATGTTTCTTCAAAAAAAACTTACCTGACCATAATACCTTACAAGAACTAATACTGCCTCATAAATCTGGCTATCCCAGGCTAAAACCCTTTAGCTAAAAAACTAAAATTATCTGCTAACCTAAGTGGCAGCTAGAGTGATCTCCCTTTGATACAGTTATTGACAACAAATCCCATGTAAAAATATTCACTACTGGAGCAGGAGGCATGCCTTCCGTATGGCTGTAAATGTGGTGATGATATATATTTATTATAAACAGATACTATTGAAGAAGAAATTTTGCTACAAAAAATCTGGTTTTTATCTTCATATATGTTAAACGATCATAATACCTTACGAGAATAGATAAAATGTAGAAGAAGTTACATTCCTTATCTTGTAGAGGCCCCTTAGGTACATATGACTGCTTCCAGGTAATGTGACTAGAGAACAGACTCCATCTTTTGTGGAGTGACTAAAAAAAAAAATTGTTCCTTCTTTGAAATCCAGCAGAAGTCGTTAAGCTGCAACTTTATGAAGATGTCAAATGACATAGGAACATAACCTTTTGTGCCATGGCTCTTGGTCCCACCAGGTTAAGCTGAGCCTTCTGGGATGAAAACTTTAATGTACAGATCTTTCCTTTTCTTTATGAGAGAAGAGTTGTATATATTGTGGACTTGATGCATTGTCTGTGATAGAGGGTTGTGGATAGAGTTTAACATTTCTGACTTTTGACATAATTGGAAGTGGTAAACAAGATGTTTATTAAATTCTGAGTTCAAGACCTAACCTTGTTTATGAGTTATTGGAATTTTCCATTCATTCATATCAAATGAGATGATAAACAAATAATTCATTCCTGTTTCATATATCAGTCTTTGGGAATGTATGATCAGAGTTTGCATTTGTGTTCAGATATAACTCTAGAAGAATTATTTATTTAAATTATTTATTGGAATTACTAAATGTTCACTAACTGGATTAACACATTATTTTTGGGATTATTGAGAACCCATTCAAAGACACTCTAGACTATATCAATTTTGCAGGCATTCAAGAATATTGGCATATCAGTACATTCAAGACCATTGGTACATCAGGACATTCAAGACTATTGGAAATTATTCAAAATATTCCATACTTCTGAATTTTTTTATATGACATTTATGATTATTTTGGATTTAATTCAAAATACTGTAAGTGTCTCTTAAAGTTTACTTTGTAACTTAGGGAAATAAATCATCTCTTGATTTTACTAAACTTGGTTTTGCTTCTTTCTGTTACATAGTTTAAGACTAGAGTAACAAGATTTACAGCTATAGTGCAGTACATGTCCAGCTTTATAAACTCAGAGAGTGTATGTGCAGAGCTACACACTATAACAACTTACCTGTAAAAGGGCACATGTTGCCACTAATACATGTAGAGTATTGGAGTGTTGTTCTTAATACTCACAATGTGGGCACTAAAATACTGATTCTAATTGAGTTACCTGTAGTAAATGCCAGCTGACTAAAGTTACTGAAGTGTCATTTGTAGTAGCAATGAAGTGGATGCTATGACTGAACTGTGTATAGAAAACTTACCTGCATGTATCTGACCATGGTGGAAACTATCATGGTGGAAACTACATAACAAAATAATTCAGTTTTCTAAAGTACACACCAAACATGCACAAAAACCAAAGTGTCACTATTGATACTTATGAAGTGGACACTATAATGTCAATTGCAAGACAATGTTACCTGTGGGAATGGCTAAATCTCAGCCTTTTTGGTAATATCAGTAAAGTGTCACTTATAAAACTATGATGTCGATGTAAAGACTAGATTAACATTGAAAACTTACCTGTATTAAACTGACCACAGTAGAAACTATACAGCATACAGATATAAGTTATCTATATCACACACCAGACCTGCACATTTTTAAATACAGCTATAAGGGGACACAAGTGCAACCTGTGTAGTATGTACCAAGAAACTGAAAAACGAGAAACTTTGTCCTCATTGAGAAAAGAGAACTTGAAAATTTAGAGATGGAGTAAACTAGTCTTAAAAGAGAACACTCCTCCATCTTGCTATAAGGTTAAAAACATTTCCAATAGTACATGAATGTGGATTGCAAAGGCTTCCCATCTGAAGAGAGTGTGCTAGTCGGCATAAGCAGAAGTAATAACTGAAAAATTATCAGGATTTGGTACCAATCCCTGTATCAAGGGGAGATCATTCTAACTGCCACCTAGGTGGGCATATAAATTTTGCATTTTTAACTAAAAATTTATAGCCAGGGAGGGCTGGGATTTCCAAAGGTAGTATTAGTTTTCCTCAGGTATTATGACTGGGTAACATTTGAAAAAGAAATCTTGACAGAAATCCTAATAGAGAATTTCACTTTGTGATGCTGCTGTTTACTTGTTTGCTATAACTTTGCATTTGGACATTTTTTGATTGCATAAAATATTTCTTTCTGGCACCGTTTTATTTGGTACCAATGGCATTATAATAAACATTTTGCTGAAAATCTCAAAGCAATATGACCATCCATTCAGGCGTGGTAGGAATAAAAGATTTTTCAAGATGGCCACCATGGTGGCCATATTGGATATCAGCTGGACATCGTTTTCATTTAGGTCCAACTAGACATTATAAGTAGCCTTATGGTGAAAACACCAAGTTGAAATAATTTTCCATTTAGGAGTAGCAAAAACAAGATTTTGATGGCTTCCAAGGTGTCCATATTTGATATCAGATTGGCACCATTTTCATTTCGGACCAATCAGACATCATGATTAGTGTTTTGGTGAAAACCCTATGCTGTCATGACCATTCAAACAGAAAAAACAGAGATAACAATATTTTTAAGACAGGAGGTTAGATTGGCACCATTTTCATTTTAGACCCATCAAATGTTATAATTATTCTATTAGTGGAAACCTCATACTGGTATCACAATCCATCCAGAATGAACAGCAATAAGAAACATTTTCAAGACAGAAGGTAAGATAAAGGCTTAATTTTCATTTATAACCAACTAGACATCAGAAGTTGTCTTTTAGTGAAAACCCCTTTTCAATCTGATAATCCATTCAGGAACAGTACAACGATTTTACAAATGGCTGGGCCACCAAGTTAGCTATATGGGATGTCAAAGAGGCACCATTTTCATGAAGGAACAACATTGGACTGAATATATCTGTGAAGTTTGGTCCCAATTTTCCATGTAGTTTAGAAATAGTAGCAATAATAATCTTGTACTAACAGGTGCAGAATTCCAAATGAAAGGCCATTGTATAGTCTCTTCTGGTCTATGACCAGTTGAGCTGAAAAACATTCCAAGTACATGTAAAAGGCACAGCTCTTAGTACACTTATAGTGTATAATTAAAAACTTCATTATTTTGCACTATCTTGAGAAGTGATACTTCCTTATTTCATGAAATTGCACTGACTTGAGAAGTGATACTTATTTCATGAAATTGCACTATCTTGCGAAGTGATACTTATTTCTTGCAAATGCACTGACTTGAGAAGTGATACTTCCTTATTTCATCGAATTGCACTATCTTGAGAAGTAATACTTATTTCATCAAACTGCTCTGTCTTGAGAAGTGATACTTCCTTATTTCTTGAAATTGCACATAAACATATGTCTAAATGTCTATACACTTATTTGTTTCTTACCTTTTGGTTGTGGTTTCTCTGTTGAGGTAGTTTTGGTGTTACATAAAGATCTGTTTTCAAAGAAAAATAAGCACATATTAGTAAATTCCGTATAATGCATATTCTTTCAACAAACAATGCTACATTATTTACTTTGCCCACAATGTTGCAAATTAATTGTAATACAGACTTCAAGATGAAATGACTGAACAGCATATCTGACCAAAACATACTGGCATGCTGAAGAATGATAACAATAAATGTCTTCTGTGGATAATAAACAAAAGTCTCCAGTATTAACTTACACAAGAAAATCTGTTGATAAACACCAGTGAATTTAACCCAAAAGCAATAAATTACTGTCAAAAAAGTATTATTGCTTCAATTTTACTTTATACTCCCACCACAATGAATGTTTATTGGGCCAAAAGGAAAAGATGAATGGACTTCGTTAGGAACTGTTCAAACCTATAAAGCTTTACTGGCATAAATCTCACTATCTCATATAACAATTTCACTTAGTTAATTACTGAAAATAAGTTACTCATAAATTATTAGTTAAATAAAAGTGTCCTATGTATATTCCACTAGGAACTAGTGGAGATGTGGGAGATGCAAAACAGACAGTAAACCTTATTACATCACATCAAATATATTTTGATGTTTCATCTAACATGACATTATGGTTCACTCTCATTTTTCACTGTTTGCATTGACATGTATATTCAATCATCAACATATAATTAGTCTAAATAACTATTTTATTTTCTTAACTATGAAAATCAAAAAACTGTGAATATATATTTTTCATGACATATCAAATAAACAGACTAATATTATGTTACCATAGCAACTATGTTTAATAATTCACTCATTTCTAAGATATATTAAATTACCTATTCACTGTGTTCACACTTTCCTATGACACTCATCAAATGTGAAATGCAATTAAAATGCAAAACATATTATCCTTTACTTATTACATCTTTCTTCTTAAGCATGTAGGGTCCAAAATCAGGTGTTTAATACACAAACATCTGTTAATTTTAAAAGCAAGATTTTAAAGAGTGATCACTCAATTACTATCTGCCATTACTTTAAATTACATGAAGGAAATAATATCAAATTAACTCATTTAATTCAAAGGCTTGAGAAAATGAATTCATTTTTATTTGATACCGGTATTGTCTGGCCTGTGCTATATATTTCCTGGCTAAAGCAATTTCTTCTCCAAGTCTGCGCAGATCATCACCTTCCAGGTCAGGCAAGTGTGGATACTGCAGAGAGAAAGAAACAGTACACATATATATATACTAGTACACCTACCCACTCCATCTTCTAACTTGTATTATTATGATCAATATTTATGTTTAGGGTAAATATATTTACTAATGGTGCTACTGTGCAACTTTGGTAAATAACTAATTCAAGGACATCTGGAGTGGGACTGTTTTCTCAAAATATATTTAAAACTATTTTTTTGGTAATCTGCAATAGTTGTATCATAACTAACACATATCAGTAAGCTGTAGTGACTTGTGTATTTATTGTCACTTATGCTTGACAAAGTTTGGGTATTGGACAAATAAATCCAAGAAGTAAAACATATCCTTGTTCCAAAGCAGTTTCATAAAAAAATACATTTAGTGATTTTTTTGTTGGTTATGCATAAATGTTAAAACTGAAAAAAGCACCAATATTACGAACTACAATTTTATGAAAAAAAGAGATCTGGGAAGATTAATTGGGTACCATACCAGACATACATTCAGTGCAAATCCGTATGTAATCCAATATCTCTACTTATAATGCTTCTCTTACTACTCCATATATTAATAATGAAGATCTATAAAGATAACAAAATATGAAGACAGTAATTACCGTAACAATTATCTTCACTATGGTATAAAGCATAACAATTAT
>QKMX01354094.1:0-14736 GCA_003401595.1 Venustaconcha ellipsiformis
ACATACATACATACATACATACATACATACGCACGTACTTACGTACGCACGCACGCACGTACGTACGTATCTACCTACCTGCATGGATGCATACATGCATACATACATATATGCATACATACACGCTTGCTTGCATGCATACATAGGAGTGTATCTCCATGTTAGTTGTATTTTACGCTTGTTAAAAATAAAGATAATACATAAACACTTGCTTATTACAATGAACTATATGCACGTAGACCGAAACTTAAATCTATGTTCAATGCAATTAGCTCAGTGTGGACTATGTACGAACGCCAATGTATGTCGTATGTACTCGAATACAAGTCGGGTTCAACCTTGAAACTACATAGACCTAGATCTCGATTTGCGAACTCCGCTGACAAATCTGTAGCTATGTTATTTGCAGATTTACATGACTTATAATCGAGAATATTCAGTGTATTTTGGGCATCTTAATAAAACAAATCCCACATACGTTACTATGTTGACTTTAACTTCATAAAAGATTCCACAGACGTTACTATGATGACTTTAACTGCATTAAAGATCTCACATACGTTATTATGTTGACTTTAACTTTATAAAAGATCACACATGCATGACTATGTTGACTTTAGCTTTATAAAAGACCCACATGCCTGACTAAATTGATTTAAACTATATAGCAATCATTTGAAAAATAAAGGCACTCACACTGTGCCAAAACTGACACTGAATAACACTTCAGCACGACAAAGTGTTTATGTTGTAGCGAAACGCAGAAAATAAAATGTGTAGACATTTACAGACAATGACCTATTTTACAACAAACACCCATGCAATTACAATCCAACACACGTGCTTACATAAAGGATAGAAAGACGAATTAATAAGCTATGTCCACAGTACTGACCAACACAAAGAGACACAAAAGTGGATGTATAAGAGTCAGGTAGGGTAATGAGGACATAAATACGATTCTAACTGACCAACATCTTGTCTGACTTATCAACGCTACCGAAGAACACCAATATTGACTGACCAACATTAACTCTGACTGATGAACACATTCTAACTAAGCATTAACAATTCTGACTGACCAATTACTATTCTGATTAATTAAGACTTAATCTAGATTAATTACTATTCTGATTAATTAAGAATTAATCTAAATTAAACTGAAGTTAAACTGCGAGCAAGGGCTTTTTCATATTCAGTATGCTAACAACATGGCTTCCAAAATTTTGAACAACAGCCTGCACTTACTGCCTCACTCAAAGAGCTTAGATTTCGTTTCCCAAAATAGACAGCAGTCATATTGATTACTGGTACTTTTGAGTTTATTTGGTACGAGTAAGAACGACAATGTCGAGCCGAAGATCAAGATCGCTGCTACGTTTCTTTGGTATATACATATTGTGTATTTAATTTTTGTCCATATAAATTTTGTGTGCATAACTTTTGTCCATGATTTTAGATAGGACTTCAACATAATGTAAACATGTGTACATGGCCTTTTGACATTATAATTTTTAGAAGGCGTACTTGCACTATGTATCTTGCATTTGTCTTGTGTTTATGTTGTAAATCGATTGTTTACTGATCTTTGAGCTGAAGGTCTATTTTTCTTATAGAATATTAGATGATTCTGGAAAAGAACTATTAACCCAAATTCCGACCTTTTGATTGTGTCTTTCATTTTTAAATAAGGTTTTGATAAACAAAGTTAATTCATTCCCACTTCAAATATAGCACTAAAGTCACTGTTAGTTGTGTTCAGATATAATTGGAGAGCAATCACAAAAAATTAACTGGAATGACAAAGAGCTCATTGACATTTTGGACTAAGTCACTATATAGGGATTATTGTGAATTCATTCAAAAACATACTGGTTTATATAGGTGTGATGCATCAAGACTTCAAAAGAAGAAATGTGCTTGTGTGGAAAATCTGGACAGAATGTACATAAGTGCTCAGGAAAGAATCGATCACATACCTCGTTGTTTTTGATTATTGGTACTGCATTCAGCGAAAATTCAATAAACAGCACGATGAGCCTGAAAACTACAAGAAGAAACAAAACGAATCATCCCTATGGATTTTATCTTTTCTTTGCTGTTGCTGAGACGCTGGCATTCACATCCTTAACTTATGTGTAGAAAACTGGGAATTCACAGAGTGTATTTAGTAACGATTATTATGGAACTGTTTGAATTGTAGCATTATCAGAGGGAGGAGAAAAGATCGTTTGGGGGACATATGTTATTTTGCAATTAAGCATAGTAAATCTGTGATCATATGGACAACTGAGACGAAGAATTTCGTCATCGCAACTGTCCACCGTACGATTTCGTAATCTTTCTAGATAAAAGGCCATTTTTCATAAACAAGGTTTAGAAAGAAGAAACATAAAATCTCTAAGTCAACATAAACAGAGCTATCATCATTTTCATTAAGGTTTAAACACTGCATGAATTACTTTACTAATAATGGCGATGGAATATATACCTAATGGTTTCATCACATCATGGTATTTGATTTGCCTGACCCACGATAGCACGACCTAAATGGTATTCAAGTAGGGCAGAAGAAGGCTTTCTACACGTGGAAAAAGAGTAACTCTTCGACACTTTTGATTATCAAGATGAAACTTTTCATTTTTAAGAAGATATACTCATATATTCTCCATCTGACTCTGAGGAAAATCATACAGTTGTTTATTGACTCCGACAGTATCAACACTTTGAAAGAACCATCTACCATTGTCAGAGCTTGTAAATTGGTGTACCAAAAGAATGTCATGCCCGAGAACATGCCAGCAATTGTACCGTCTAGAAGCATATTTATTATTTAATTAATTAATTAATTTATTTATTATTTATATTTATTTATTAATTCAATGCAAATAATACTATCATACAGGTTAGGGAATTTTTTAATTTGTACTCTACGGAGATTCGAACCCAGAGCCGCGGGTAAACGGCAGCGTTTGTCTTGCCTGCACACGACAGTTTATATTCCATCACAAATAAGCACACAACACTAAAGTTGATGAAACTAAGTCGATGTTATATGCACTCGTTATGTGCGCTATAATAAATCGTATATACCTTGATTTTGTTCCATAGGAATAGGGAATGACTGTGTATATAGATGATAATTAATGAATAGGTCGTCATGCGAATGCGTCTGCTACGCAAGAGTGAATTATTTTGATTTCCTTTTGTTGCTTTGATAATGAAAGATTATCTTTTGTAAAACTCATTATAATATTTGGTTATACAGTAACAGTAACCTTATCATGTTTTGTATTTAATGTTAGCGAACGGTCGCTTAATATAACAGCATAACATCGATATGTAGTATTCGCTATGGTATCTCCGTGTTGAAACCTGTCACCTAACTCCCATGAAGCCTCGGTATGACTGGTACTGGTTATAAGTTATTCAGCTTCCTTGCAAACGGATAAAAACGAAAAATATGAAACACAGTAATTTGATACTGATTCGATAGATTCAACTTAAAATAGGAGTTACAAAATTGTTTTACTACAACCTTATACAACTACTAAGAGACGATAACACGAACATAATATGAATCGCCATTTCGCTTCCAAGGAATTCCTACCTCACTTGCATCAGCAGACATTTTAAATCATGAACATAAATTTTTAGCTGGGAGAACTGTACACTCTTAAGGATGGCCTTTACATTGCATATGTTGCCTTTGCATAACATAAATTGGGAAATCGGAGATAACCTTGACCTTGCTTTATAAAGGTTTAACTTGGTCCATTATCAAGAAGATGTCCTGAAATTGATTCCCAAGTGACTTTTCGATGTATCGTTGTAAATCATGACGTCCTCGATGTTTTCATTACAATTATCTAGGACATACCTATTGGACACAATGGAGTGGAACATTAACAGTGCCGAAATTTTCTCTCTGAATAGTAACACTATTATAGATGATGATGTTAGGAGCTTAAATGTTCCTTAATATTGAAATGTTGAGAAATATGGACAACTCTTGTCTTTATTATGTTGCATATTGGACAACTCTTGTCTTTATTATGTTGCATATTTTTCAAACCTCTAGCAATTATAAATAACGGGCTCTTTCCTTTTACAATACATGAACAAGGGAAGAGATAAGGACTACGGTTAATTCTTATCAGATGTTTTATTTTTAAACTTTGTGCCATATCGAGATTTGGAAGTATGAGACTAAGATGACATTCTTTTTCCAAGATATTGCTGAGGTGAATATTTATTGACACTCGAAACTTTGTGAATCATGGAATCATCATCAGCTCTTCGAGCAGCATTATAAAGGTTTTAGCCGATTGCTTATCACGATAGATCTTGTAATCTCTTTCTACCTTACTGGCTGAACACCACCTATCAAATTGTTGTTCTGTATCTCTTGCAAATTCGAAATTGGTTTGTCCAGTTTCTTTCCTACAATTCCTAATCTTTTCTCAGCATTACTCAGGTACCAACTAATAACCCTTCAAGAGACTTTCCTTATAAGATCATAATCAGCACATTGCTGTAATAACAGAAAAGTGTATACTTCCCGAGATTTGTCAATTAGTACACTTTGTAATAACAACGTACAATATTCTCTTAGTTATCTGATGTTTTCAGTAATTTTGTTCTAAGTGACTGAAGCATTCATCTACATCTTTATCTTGAAAGTGGGTACTGACATAATAGTTCTGGTAACAGAGAAACCAAACATTTTGTATAAAGGCGATGTGGGGGGGGTAGCCTTCCCCGCCTGCCACTTCTAATTTTATTAATTTATATTACGTTACAGTTTCGTCTGTCTCACTCTGTACAACTTTATTTCCCTGCAGTTTTTAAAACCGCAATTGCTTTAATTTCGTATCAAAATTAAAAACAGACCAACTAATCAAACCTAAGACACAATCACCCAAATTTTCATTTCCCACCCAATACGGAACCAAAATATTTTTTATCTCTTGTTTTGTTAAAGATGCTTTCGTTCCAGAAAGTTCACAATGTTTGACAAACTCAAGATCAAACAACTCTTCCTTCCTGAAAGCCTCTAATAATATTTGGAGAAGAGCCAAACCAAACTTCTCATCTTTAATGACAGCTTCAGTTACAAAACGTTCTCATATATGTGAAATTAAAAAATCTTTACTTGGGACAATGAAATTTCTGAAACAAAGTCAATTAGAATTTTAGTGACAATTGCAACTAAAAAAAGTCTCTGAAATATTTTAAAGATGTTCATATATTCCGGCGAAGCCCAAAGTGTCACATGCGACTTTATTGTCTTATCCTTAGTAACAGAGAGAAGCAAAATTAACAAAAGTTGATAAAATTAAAAAGTAGTGTATTTCTAAATGTCACAACATTAAAAGTTATATACAACTTACAGAACTGTGAATAAAATCACAAATGATTCTAAATGGTATATTTCAGGTCCAAAATTATGCAGTTTTCAGAATGAGTTCCAACATTTTATGTGCGTGCTGATGTACTAATAGTCTTGACTATGGTTTTGTTTCTAACAGTCTTGATGCATCGCAATGATATAATCCTGAATGTCCTTTAATGAATTCTGAATAATCAAAAACAGTGTTATTAACCAAAAGGTCAATGAGCACTTCGTAATTCCATTTGAATATTTTAAATAAATAATTCCTCTCAAATATTATCTAAGCTCAATAGGAAATGATAATTTCCTTTACCGCAACCTTTTTTAGAATGTAAGACACAAAAAAATGAATAGGATGTGAGTCACTAGTTGTATTACAGAGCATTCTAATCTTGTATTTAATGCTTCGCCATGAACTCGGATATCAGCAAACAGCTCATTTATTAGTTACAATGATGACAAAAATCAGGTACACACGAAAACTATATCCCCCAATCATGGTCAAATGTCAAGCACACGATATAAATTAAATCTCCAAAACTCATACAGCACAAAATAAGGTATAAGCAATAAAATATATCAGATCTCCTTACTTCATGAACCAGGTATTCCAGTACAAAATTATGACAAAATATAAACAAACACTACTCGTATTTGAAGATATTAAAATTAGTCACAATTTTGTGAATGATATTAAAATCAATCGTTGTATTATGTTCCAAAGAATATCCAACACAATAAAATAAATGTTTCGCATTCCGTAATGGGCTATAAAACGAAGGTAGATGTCAAATATTTGACCATCCTTGTTCAATAGTCATCAATCAGTAACTATATATAGACATTTAACATATATGCTCAATTGATCCATATTATTTTATGTTCTTTGATAAACAACGTTAACTATTTTCTGATTGACCGAAAAATGGGATTCGCTCAATTGGCAGTTCCATCCTAATACATGCAACTATGGTTATTAGAACAAATTCAAACAATCATGGGCCCCGCCCAAAAAATCAAATAATAAATTCATAAACCAACTAGCACGGACCTGTAAATGGTGCATAAAAAATCAATTTATTAAATAAAAACACATCTGTTCCTATCAATTTGATCCAGAATCAATATTTTCTACAGTACTGACAACAGCAGCAACCAGATTCAAACAAGCATTCAGCTCCAAACTGTCGGAAGCAGCAATTGCGAACCAAGTATATGCAAAGCTCATTCTTCTTGATTAGAACGCTCTGACCCTCCACTACATTAATACAATTTCCTATCACCATCCATAGTTGTTCACAGTGGGTACCTTGTAAATAATTTGGTAATGCAATGGAAATGTTCTTTACCTATAAATACAAAATAATTTAGAAACATATTTGGAACGTCTCGGTCAAAATCTATCAGGCATACACTATGAAATTGATTTAACAAATTTTTTCTAACTTAATGCTCTGTATGGTCAGGGAAATTTCCGAGAAAAATAGACTTTTAAAAAGTTCTGGAAATATTAGCCTAAGTCACTGAAATTTTGAATCACAACTAACAGTCTGAAGATAGGTCACGAAATATTGAATCCGAAGTCAGTGAAACATTTCTGTGGGAAATTTCTCTTTAGATCAAAAGAAAATACGATGTACGATTTATTTTTTTTTTATCTTTTTAGAAAAAAAACTAGATCACTCTTTATAATGGATTAACTGGGAAACAAATTAAAAAGGATGATAGCTTTAAGTACTGAAAGTTGAGAAGAAGATAATTTAATGTATTTTGGTTATTTTAAATACATCCATGCCATATTCAAACTATATTAATCAATTACTATGATACAATATCTCTCTGGAATGCTTTTAATATTTTGGGTACTATGATTAAAGTAAACCAGCTCAAATAGTGAGTGTCCCAAATATAAATAGATAATTTGATTAAGATTAAACTCATTTGTTCAGCAAAACACATATGCCTGAATAATCATTTTTATGATTTTATGTTATTAATCCAGACACGGAAATAATAGTGTATTACCTACTTGTTCACACACTTTCGAGCGTTATTTGAAATTAAGATGCATGGATTTATGAGGAAGAATAGAGACCAGCTATTTTAGATGGTTAATATTGTAATACGGTCAAAAACCTATGCTATATTTTTAGTGAAACAAATATGACGGAAAAAAATCTCTGGTCTCAAAAAGTAGTTTTCTATCCAATCCATTTGTAGAAACTACGTATTTGCCCTAGGTAAAAATGTTGGAATATTTTACACAAATACATTGCACCTTTCGTGAAACATTAGATAGCAACAAAAAGTATTTAAAGAAAAAGAAAAAGATAAAAAAGTTAGACGGCATAGTTAATAGATAAAAAGTGTCTCCACTTTACAAGATTCTGTCTAATTTTATCAATTTTTCTAAATCAACATCAAGGGTTCCCAGTAGGAGTTTATCTCATGTCTTTTCGCCAAATTTAATTTAAGAGCTTAGTGTGGGTCCGATTACAAATTACAAATTTTTTCCAGTTAATCCGCATGAGTTATAGGCTAAACCTCATCCTGAATCCAGCGACCGTATTTGAAAAACTATTACAAACTCCATTTTTTAAAATTCTATAGGTAAGTTGTTTTATATTTACCACGGAAATAAATGGCAGAAGGAATTCATTCTTTAACAAATCCGCGTTGTATATAGACGCGTATATTTTACTTTTTTAAAAACAATTTGAGACAACTGAGAAGAAAAATAGATACATGTGTAATCGAGAAATTAAGAGCGCGCACAAATGCAATCAAAAATAGGAATGAGGACTATGTATAGCTCTGATGGATTAAACAAAATCTAAGCTTACCATGAACTGGCTTCTTGACATGGGCACTCATACATAGGGGCAATGGGGGAAGGTGCACTTGCCCCAACCTAACCCCGATTACACCTCTAAATATGTTTTGGCCTACTTAAATGACACTTAATAGCTGTATCTTTGACATCCCCACCTGAAGATAATCCTGCAAATGCCCCTGTTCTTCTTCTTCGAATTTTAAATTAAATTAAATACCGTACATGTAAGAATACGCTTAGAGCTGGCCATTAAAATATGCAGAAAAGTCTAAATATTTATATAAAAAACTTACTTAATACACAGGTCCATATGTAATGAAGATGACAAAACTGAAGTACAGCTCGTGATATTATATAATTCCTCTCTCCGATGGTCTCTTCTCGCTGGCGTCAGATTAGAACTACAACAGGAAAGAGAACGGACTTTATCATGTTATATCCTGTATTTGTACTTACTCGTCCACATATTTATGTGCACATTGCTTCATTTATAAACACTCGAATTAGCGGTTAATGTACAACAGATCTTTTCAACCAGTCCAGTTGCGGTAATAATTGGCTACTGAATCAGTGTGAAAAATTTTTTTTGTGACCTGTAGGATTTTTGGAGCAGTGAAGAACACAATTTTTAGGACAAGGAGAAAGATTAAACCGGCGAACAGAGGCTGCAAAATTGTTTTTACCTTCGGAGAAACCCGAGGCCTTTTTAACTCGAGATGATGTATCTTTGCTAGCGGCTAGTGACAGTGCAGAGTAGTTTTAGCCCTCGACGGAGCCAGTGCCCCAACATCCTCAGGCCGATGACTGTTACGAAATGGACTAAATAAATTGTCTCAGCTGGGAACAAGGTCGTAAAACATTTCTTCCCGTACATGCGTCTTAGCGACTAATTGGTGACTATAGGCAGAAATGACCGGCCCTGTCATCAGTTCTGTTGTATCTACTATTGTAAGATGTCAGAACTACTATTGTAAGAACTACAGTTACAACAATTGTTGACAGAACTGTAAAGTGTAGTTAATGACATCGTGGATGAGAAAATTTGTTAGCGAAAACGCTTGAGACATAAACTTATGGTTTGAAGCAAATATTATTGTTTTGAATCGGTTTTTTCATGCATTTGCACTAGGAGTCGGCTGGTATAGACATCCACCAGTGACAGCCACAACGCAGCACAAAGCTTTACACTCTAAGGTGATTGTTTTTGGAGAACAAACAATAGTAGCTTAAACCCTTACACTTCCTTCTCCGGTACCCTTGGACATAATTTTTAATTAGGCGTAGGCTTCATCAGCGATGTTTATAGCCATGGCGTTAATGTAAAACCGACAATAGTTAAAAAGGCTGTAGCGCTGTTGACGTTTGAAATCCATGTGGACAGAACGATGTGTTTCAAGTAAATCAAAGATTTTTGGGTACCGAAAGTTGTCGAGTAGATGCCAAGTGAGTTGAAACTTTCGGTCTGAAATCAGCATTGTGCCACAGCATATATTTTAAAACACTTTTATGTGTCTAAACTTCAAAACTTCTCTATAGGTGCATCAATTGAATATAGTTGTCACTGATAAAAGACGACTATATCTTCTGTTTTAATTCCTAATATAAAAATATGTAATATTTATAAAAAAAAAGTCATTGCCACGTGATACCGGTGTTCTGAAGACGTCTCCTCCGTCATTATCAAAGCTGATTTTTATGAGCCAAAATGTGTGCCTCCCGTCTCTATTATTTCGAGCAAAATGACTAATATTTATAGATTTCGCCCAAAAAAATGAATATGCTTAATTCGCCATTTTCAATCTAGAACTAGTCTCGAGATTTGAGTTCAAATGTATATTTTTTTTTTATTTCATCAGCAGACAAGAGGCTGTAACAATCGATGCTAAACAAATTAACTCGCCGGTTCAATGGTATACGCAACGATGAGCTGGCATACATAGCCTGTTTCGTCAATTCTGGAAATCAATGTCGGACTAAGACCAACGTTGTTTTAACTTGGATGATTTTCTAGCAAGGTTTGAGGTAATATGGCCATACACATCATTTGGAGGCATTGTCATGAATACAGCTTGGGTCTGAGCTTAGACCACGATTTTGTTGACACTCATGTTGAGAGTGTCGGTTATGATGTACCCGGCATTAATAACCATTTTACTGATTGGCTTGCTTCGAATGTTATATAGATAATTCATAATTTTACTGCTTTGACTATTTTCTAGATAATTAATAAACGAATGTAGTAGGATTTGTTGCCGCGTCTTTGGTTTAGGAAAAGTTGGCCAAAGAAACGATTGTCTTACCACTATCCTCGCTTTCAGAACCCTTTTTATCATTCGAACTAGACAACACTGACTTGCTCACATATCACACTCCATAATCTTGTTTGGCCTTGGAATAGACTGACCCTGCTAAATATATGATACATTTGTCGCTCATTTTTAGGGAATTTAGCATGGTGTTGCTTGTTTTGAGATCCCATTTATCCACATCTTTTTGGGAACTACTACGTTTGCCAAATGGCTGCAGTGTAAGCTTTTGTGCCCTGATATTATTTCAATTTATGACGAGTGGAGCTTTAAAAATGCCATCGGTTCTAAGAAAACAAAGCTCTTTACTAATGTCAACGTTCCTACTGTTATCAGCGTTTTGTGCATGATCTGGTTCCACTGCATTTGGAATAGCATTTCTTGCAATCCTACAAACTTGAGAATAGTCAAACGGAGCGCCAACATTATAGTTGAATATCACTGTATCGCCATCTGATATCCTGTTCCTTGCCGTTTTGATTAGAACAGTGGAGATATCCAATCTTGAGTTTTATTCGTAACGCCAGGCTTTTAAAAACACGATGAGGTCGGTGTGATCTAGTCTTATGAAAGTTCGAATGGCTTCCGTAGGTCCCCTCTTTATAGATGAAAAAGTGGTAAAAACAAATGCAAATTGCAAAGGAAAGCAGCCTGTCAGATCCTTGGTTGGGTCTAAAGCATGAAAGAACGTTTCCTGGGTTGTTACTTTTACGAATGCTCGCGTCCACACCTAAGTCTCTCACGGTGGTGTTCGTGAGATGCATAGAGATCGGTATCTTGGTCGTTATGAAGCTGGGCGCGAGGTTGCATCCGAGGCTAAAAACAGCTTTATGGCAGCTAACTAGGTCTGTCCATCCCATCATCTTGCAATGTCAATGCGATAGGCACCAGAAAAAACGTTTCTATATCAAAGCAGAAAAAGTTGGAAGCTTGGCAAGAATAGTAAATCTTTGACGTCTGCTACTTTATGGTTAATGTCATCTATTTCTTTGACAATCGTTGGCAGGCGTTCAACCTTCCAGATTCTAACGCTCTCAGACGATTATTCAAAAGTGTTATTTTCCATAAAGGCCACGAAACCGTTGAAGTAAATATTGTAGCAGACGGGCAAGGACGACAGCCGTATGTAGTACATGAATTACATGAATTACATAGCTTGTTTCAGAAAAGCCGACATTTTCTTTGTTACATTATAATTTATCGCCTTTCTGTTGACAGATTTCCGTTTCTGTTACAAATATTGACCAGTCCATCGCTGACAAAGTTGCACCTTTATCAACTGCCGTCTTTACCTTCTTCGATACCTTAAAGAAATGTCTCTGACAGTGGCGTCGGTTGCAGCCTTAATTTGTTTTATAAGAGGATGAAATTATTTATTCAAACTCTTGTTGCTTCTTCCCATTCAAGCTGAAAGGCATGAACATGTCGACATTACTTTTCAATAGTACACGTTTAAAATACTTAGTGACTGCATATTACCATTTACTATTTGGCACTACAAGTCGACACTTTATCAAGGCCTGACTGAACTTTACTGGTAGAGTAGACATAAGCTCTATAGTTGCCAAGCAGTATGGTTTGAAAGTATATTCACTATAGAAACAGGGAAACTTATTACATTCAATAGTAACAGCACTATTTGTTTTGTTGACAACAGTATCGCAAAAGAGAATCGCCTTACTAGCGGTGTCGCGAGTTAGATATGATATCTGGGTGTAACGCTGGGTCAAGTACTATGCGTAAGCATGTTTGTGGCGGCCGAAGCTAAAGAGAGGACTTGTTTGTTATTCCGGGGTGTTTTTTTGCCATCAGACATTGCATCATCACATACTGACATTAGGACCTGGACTCTCTTCAACATCCGAAATAAACATTACAGAGTCGTTATTCGAGGCTAGGTCGTCATCGCTAAGCTCATTAATAATCTAACGTAACACGTCATACCACGTTTGATCAGCCATACTTGGCAACAGCACGTAGACGTAGATCATGTACAATTTAATAAAGCAAATTATGTTTAGCAGCACTTGGGTTTTCAGCATCCTTAGGAATCTACACGGATCAACTAGCTCCAAAGCGATCGCTGCACTTGCGTATTATAAGCACACGGTATATGAAACTAACATGTCCTAAATTCTAGTGCGCTGCGAGATGTGGAGACGTTCCTGTCAAACTTGAACAGATTCTGAGGTTACATTAGAACAATTATGCAGGGGAGAAGCATCTGCTGCAGGAACAAGAATTCAGCGGAAGACTGTCGAACCAGACGAGGAACCTATAAATCGTGTTGATGCCGCGTGTCGTTAAAAGGCCAACATTGACCTGAGACACGATCTATATACAGTATGATGGGACCTCAAGCTGGTAAACATCTTAGCCAATGGCGCATTAAATGTTGTATAAAGGCAACAATATTGATTGTTGGAAGAGAGCACCTTATTCACTACTAATTTCCTACTTTAAGAGAAGAAAACAAAAAAAGTTAATGACAGCCTTGCAGAATATATAATAGCCTATAAGTTTAGTGGCTCTGTACCACTAAGGTAAACGAAAAGCTGTTCTTTGATGCAGCATTTGTTTTATATAATGCTGCCCGGAGTCGATAAGCAGACCATATGACAGGTTTAACTTTATTCGCCTTGCAACAACAGCCACAGTTTAAGGACACGATCCCCAATGAGTTGCACTAGGCCAATAGTTTGCTTGTTATCTTCTAAGGTGGCTTGAACTCCGTTAAGATGACCCGGCAATGCGTTTATGGGTGCAGAGTCAGAGATCTTATCTGGGCAAAGCGTGGGTGTAGGAATTGGTGAGGAATGCGTCCACCACGCATTGCTTTGTGGAGCGGTTTAATATTACTAAGGTGACTGGCTGTTTTGGCACCAGTACGCCGAAGAAAATCTCGAACCTTAGATCTCTCTCTACATCAGCTCAGGAGATTCCCTTGATCTGTTTTGTTTCAGATAGGGTAAACAATCTGATCAAATACAAATATTTTGTTGAAGGCCTGTGAGTTCATTTACATTCGACCTTAACTATCGCTATGGACTTTTCGTTAGCATCGCTGCACAGCGAATCTTCGATTCTCCTGCATATAGGTCTGAAGTCTCAACAGCAGTGATCATTCCACATGTTTTCATGCAGAAATCGCAATCCCGCCTGAAATTTTCTTTTGGTATACTCTGCACCATGGCCTATTTTACATGAAGCACACATGTGCTTGCCTTCTACTGCTGAAAGTCTTTTATATACTCAACCTACACCTTTCATTAATTCATCGCATGCACAAGCCAGTCAACATAGAGCCACCTATTTATACTCACGCATGTGTTTCAAAAACGGGCAAGATATTGAGTATATGAGTATAGGGGTGTCAAATATAATTTTCTTTGATAATCAATTAACTCCCGTACCCCTCCGCAGGCTAAAATTATTGTTATTTCCTACCCCACTAAAGTGTTCCAAAAGCTCGGCAGGCGACAATTTATTTCCTACTGGTCCATTAGCCATCCTGTTTTACATTTAATTCAACGTACTACGGATAGGCCAATCAATATCTTGTTTCCGCGGGAAAGAGACATGCGAATTTCATGAAAAGTTTTCCGGCCCCAAAAAGAACTTAAAATATTCTTGTTCTAATTTGTAGATAAACTAAACTAACTATATCTATTATTTTAAAAAAGAATAAAACCTATCATGTTTCAGGCAAACATTATCCTAATTCAAAAGTAAATTCGCCCCCAACCCATCAAATGAGCGATCACTAACATAGTATCGACATCCGCGTCAAATCCAGTTTACCACTAAAAGGCACGAAACGTAGTTTATTACAAGTGAACAGTGTTGAATTATAATTGTAGTTTACTAGCTATTAGATTTAATCCAACTTTTAGAAAGTTACTTATAATTGCATTTTAGTGGTAATGCAAATTCCAAATAAATTTGTTTGGTGACTAATCTTTTGATAAAAGATAGGAAATAGTCAAGTAAAAAACTCTGAATGACTATGAGAAATGTTTAAAAGTCTTATCAGGAAAGTCAATGGATACCGGATTAAAAAGATAGAAGAGACGTGGGTCTCACATTGCTCCAAATATTGTATACCTTATTAATTTAATCCATTTCATTCTCTAAGTGGTTCGGTATCTCTCTCTCTCTATGTCTTTGTCTGTCTGTCTGTCTGTCTGTCTCTGTCTGTCTGT
>QKMX01354096.1:0-12603 GCA_003401595.1 Venustaconcha ellipsiformis
AGGGCTATCATAATCACCAACTTTTCTAAAAATTTGTTCACCAGTGTAATTATGCATCTAGGAACCCCATTTTTGTGACTGCTTAACGTGTTGAAACTCCATTCTCCCATGAGTAACGTTTCTTGGAGTAGTGGAGGGAACTGAATTTTCAACATTACGTCTTTTCTGTGGGATTATTGTAGGAGATGAATTAGTACCTAATAGGACAGAATTATATGGCCCTCGACGATTTCACATTTTCATAGAGGCTGCTTGTAAACCAGAACACTTTGGAAACCCCTTAGACATGTATGTCATCCATTTAAGTGAACTACAGATATGTCCTAGTTTCGTCTATTTTGACCGGTCATTAAGATTTATTTTTTGTTCTATACATTTTCACTACAGCCTATCCTTGCAACTTGCAGTTCTAGAACCATGTAACATGGTATAACACAGTCTGGTGTTATGCAGTCTCACAGCATGTTTGTGCATTTTATGGATTTTGTCTTTTTGAAACCATTTTGGTTTAGCCCATGACAAATTTATCTCATGGATTGCTCCTTGAAGAAAGAAACTCTTGAACTTATCCTGATTCAGTTTCATATGACTTTCATGTGCATAATATGGGGTTAGTCTCATTTACAAGAGTTGTGGCCCCTAACTACTAGTCCTAACTTTTAAATTATTTCACATTATCATTTAGAAGGTCCTCAACATCCCCCTCTCCTAAACTTTATTTTCATAGCATCAATTTCTTAAGAAATAGTTAATTTCAGTCTATATAGTACACCTTTAAATTGATGTGGCATATCAAAGACAGGCAAGAAAGGAACTCCCAGAATATCACATCACAGAAAGGCAAGAAAAGAAATCTTAGCATGTCAGCAGAATAAACTTTAAACCTACAGAAATATTATCAAAAGAGCTTCACTTGAATGCAGTAACTGATGTAGATGTTATGCAACTTAATAAAAAAATGTAATGCAACAAAAACTCATCACCAATTAATGGTAGAAATGTACACTGCTGAGTGCACAATGGATTGGGGTCATCTAACTCCCTTGTAACACTTAATAGGTATTGATGATTAATCTATATTTGTGCATTTCAGATATTTTTCTCTTGTTTCATTCTGTACCACACATTCTTTCCTAAGTATTTTGTGAATGAAACGCTGGTGTCTGTCTCACAGAGAAACCTAATTGCACAATGTCAGATACATATGCCCTATTGCAATACATGCAGTCAAGCAAGTCCAAATCTAAGAGTATAAATATTTTTAAACAATGGAAATACTGCTTAACTGCATAAAAGGCTAGCCAGCTCATCTACATTTACACAAATTTAATTTATTAAACCAAATGTGTAAAAAGTAATTTTAAAAAAAAAAATTAAAACTGCTGTAACAGCCTGAAAATATAATCAGGTCATCTACATTTCAAAATATAAAGCTTGCCAAAACTCATTTCTCTCCCTCAAGTCATTTTTACATCACATGCTAACAAGGTTTCTGTCAATAACTCCAAGTCCAAAACGTTTTACAAATGTAACAAACGGGAAAATTGCTGTAATTGTAAATATAATCTAATCAGGTCAACTAAATGAAAACAAATACAGCAAATAGAATTTAATACATATAGCATTTTCCATTTAATCAAGCTAAGGATTTTGTGAAAAACTGCAAAATTTCAAAAATTAGCATAAAAAATACCCTAAGTAAACTCTAATAGCCCAACTCATCTAAATGAGCGATACATAGAGTGTTTTCTTGCACATTCTTGCTAACAATATTCTCATGATGGCAGGACAGCCAAGGACCACATGAAAAGGCAACCAGATGGGGCAAGGCATTTTTAAAAATTGCAATATGGACGACTGCATATGATCCAAATGTGACCTGTCCTGGCACTTGCACTCATCTGGGTTCTGATAACTTTTAAAAATTTTCTAAGAAAAATAAAAGTGCATTTGTGAATCACAAGGAAACTGAATTATTTAATTTTCTCAATCATAAACATTAATATTCCAAAAGCAAAACAATGGCAACATTTTTTAAAACAATAAAAATATAAAATTAGCACCAGAATCCCATAAAATGAATGGTTGATTCCCTGTGCTGGATATTGTAATTATAATCAGTGTAAAGTTTTTAACAAGATGATTCCATAGTGATTTAAATAACACATGACAAATGTGGCTGGAAGATTAAAGTCCACATTTTTTGTCATAAAATGTTGTCACCTGATGATGGCTTTACTCTGCTAATGGTTGACACCTGGTAATGGTGTTGCACATGAAGCACCTAGTGATTGTTTTGTATTCCAAATCCTCAACGACTTGAACCAAATACTTTTTGGCATAATCACAGGACCATTTGTTTTTAATGCAATCCAAGTGATTTTAAAGTCCTATTTATAAACCCATGCAAAATGATTAATTGACAAATGAAATCATATTGAGGATATATCATATGTACAACAGAACCATGACATCAAACCAATAGATTTACATGATCAGCTGACTGGCTTCCAAACCCTTAAGATTTTTAATCAATACAAATTTATGTGTTTAAAAGGACTGAGATAAAAACAAATATTTTAAAAAAACAATACATATTCTATTCATTTTATCATAAAACAAACTTTTGAACTTGCATCAAAATTGTAATGGAAAATGGTACAATATTAATGAATGAATGAATAAATGAATACCTGTCAGTGTATGATGTATGAGCATGGTAGAGTGATATACCTCAGTTCACAGAAAAGACTTTTAAAAAAAGAAATTAAATCCACAAACACTTTTAGCTTCCTTCACAACATACTGACTAATTATCACTAATGACATTAACTGTGGTTACTAAGTTCTCCCTTTACAGACTCTAACGAGTTTTCTAGTCAAGATTTCCATTGCATCACTGTTATTTTGCAACAAATGGAGAAGGAACTCTGTATCTTCATTAGAAGCAGCGACAAAGAAATTCAAACTTGTTTTTATGTGGCTAGGTTTTTAAGGCTACTATTTATGAAGCTATGAAGAAGGAAGTTGCAGACTGGACTACAAATGCATTCCCCCGATTCCCTAGCCTATATTTTTTTTAAGCTTTGAGATGAAGTGAACATTTCAGTATTTTGACATGAACACAAAAATATTTGAGCTGCCTTTAATTATTCCTCTAAAAACATATTGAAAATTGGAATAAAAAGTAAACAATACAAAAGCTCAAGATACTAGATTCAATGTTTCTGCCAAACTCATACTTTTTGAATGGTTTTCTTTTTATCTCACCTTCACCAAGGCAAGGTCTGTATACTTTATTCAAAGACTTGAGAGCCATAAAGAACCAACTTGAATCACTATTACTTAAAACAGTGCATTTGGCTTTAACTCTCCAGATTACAGCAATAAGGTAATCAATTTACAGCTTGTTGTGTATACATTAGACTTCTAACTTGATTACTCAGCCACACATCATTTCACCAGTACATTTCCAGTTCCCCATCAAAAGCAGAATATTTCAACTGTACAATGGTATGCACGGAAGATGACTTGAAAACTATTTTTGTCCTACCATAAGGTACAATCATTTGTATGGTATATTGCAAAATTTATTAAAATAAATAACATAATCTGCCAGACATGCTTCTCACTATTTTTAACATAAATGACAATAATTTCATACCTGTATATTCAGGTTAAAGGAGAGATTCCACCAAACAAACAGGCAGGGTACAGAAGAATCTGAACTAATATGAATTGTGATATGGTAGTATACCAATGTGTACCAACATACATTCTTACACCACTAATAAACAAGTAAATTTCAAGAGTTATATAACATGACAACATTTATGATTTATAAGTAGACTCCTCTTACGCATTCTCCTTGCATACCGTAATATAAAAATGATTCGTAACATAGAACATGACTTTCATACAATAACTATTAACCTGGTCAAGGCTTAAAAATGGGAGAAAAACTTGATTCTGGACTTTATTTCAAAATTGTATCATAGATTTCTGGGTGGGTATAATGATAAAATCTCGCTTACAGGTATATACTACCCTGTACAAAGCATTGACACATAGGTCTACTATGGAGTTAAGCTCCATTCAAAACAAACAAAAAATGGATTTCGTATTTCGTGCATTGTACATTCACAACTATAGACAACAGGCTACTGTTTTGCTTTCTTCCATTTCTAAATTAAGAAAGATGCAAAAAGTAGGGATCTGCTGATTATAATGTGTCAAACTCTAAAGAATTATAAAGATCTTTGCAGTCAGACCCAACTGATCATTCTAATTTTCTCTAAGCAAGTTGCAAGTAATAAAATCACAATCGCAATAGTGATGTTAAAAGGATATAAACATTATTAAGGTGATCAATGGAGAGAGAGAAAAAAAGAGAATGAGAAGAATAAGCCATCCCCTTTCACTGAGGACTGAAAAATATATCATCAATTCCAATCTTAAATTTGCCTAATTGCTTTAAGATGGAAAATAGGACCAGTAACTATCAAGCCAAATATTGTGGAATATCTTTCAAGAAGAGACATTACATTTAAAGCTGATAGAGTCCACATTAAACATTCCAGCATTATTTTACGAGTTTAGATATAAAAGTTACAAAATGTATCAATGCAAGGCATGAACTCATACTCATGGTTCTGACCTTCCAACTTTAGTAGAGCAATGCTCAAGATCTCAACAAAGTTTAATTATTATTAAAATTTTCTCAAAAATATTCCTTCCTTTGTACAATCTGGAAACAGCTTTACTTACTCTATTGTAAAATGGGAATTATTTGTACAGAGTTAAACTTCATTAAATTTTTTATAAGTTTTACATTCACAAAATAAAGCAACATTACTCATGCATTACCCTCCCAATCGGATTATAATCGGTCAGAATACCAACTTTTCTCTGATAATGAAAAACATGCCACCTAGACTCCATCAGTGGGTGGGGGATTTATGTTTAATTTCCAACAATACATACTCAGAGCAATGAGAAATCAATAATATTCACTTATTGTAAACAACTGTACACACCACCAAGGCATGTGCTTTTTTGTCCATTAAAAAAATACAGATGTAAACAAATATTAACAACTTTACACAACAATGGCATTCATTAAAAGACAATTTTTGAATACAAACACCACACAGACTTGAATATGAACATCATGAAAATATTTGGTAAAGTGTTTGCACAAGATTCCCAGTCAAATTTTGGGAGACACCTAAATATCAAACACTTACGAAATCTTAATTGCAGTGTGCATGCATAATCCATTTAACAGCTTTCACTGCTTCTCAATGTGATTACTGTGTTATAATCCACTGCTTTAACTGTTTCTCAATGTGATTACCATGTTATAATCCACATGTCTGATTCTCAATGTGATTACTGTTATAATCCACTGCTTTAATTGTTTCTCAATGTGATTGCTGTGTTATAATCCACCTAACTGCTTTCAGTTTCTCAATGTAAGTACTGTTATAATCCACTTAACTGCTGAGACTGTTCTCAACATGATTACTGTGTTAACAGATATTTTCATAAGGAATTAAATGACATGCCCCATTTATTCAAAGCATAAGCAAGAAAGCAAGTATGAAAATTATACCAAGTTTGGTCCCCATCTTAGGGCCAAAAAGTAGTAAAAACTATATGCTGATATACAAATATTAGCCTTGGTACACTGTTATATGCATACATATATTACATGAAGATCTATCAGATTTGCTTTTCAAGGTAATGAGCAATGGACCAACCTTCAATTGTTTGCAACAAATTTTATATAATGTACTTGTGATAAAAGAAATATACAGACACATTTCTCTTTTGAAGACCAATGTACGGTCAAAGGATGATGCAGGTTGTCCGTGCAATGAAGTTGGCAAGATAATGGATACCCTACAAGTTGTTCATACATCACCATGGGCTGAATAATCACTGCCAGCAGGAGAGTTATTCATCTCCTCTGCCAGCTTATCAAATATATTGGCTACTTTCTTCTTCTCTGGTGTCTTCGTAACTTTGTCCTGAGTCAAAGTAATGGTATCTTTTCCACTTTGATCTCCTGAAGGACACAGTTCATTTGCTGATGCAGCTTCTAATGTCTTGTCATCTAGTGATGTCTCCTTCATTTCCTTATCCTTCCTGATCTTGGAATTATCCTCTGTTATTATATTCATTTCGATAGCTTGATTTTTTGTGTGGTCTATTTTTCCATCACTGGTATGGGAAAACACAACTACTTCTACTACTTCTTTTTCTTTTTCAGGAACATTAATACCTTCCCCTTTATTCATGGTAACCTCCCTTTCAGATTCTGAGGTTATCTTCCCCTTGCTTTCAGGTGAGGAGGACAGATCTGCACTTTCACTCAGTTTGATCTTTTTTGAAGGCTGATCATCAACATCACTATCAAACAGCCTCTTTGTTTCTTTTGGCCTTAAAGTTGTTTCCCTGCCCAAGAGGGCTTCCTTTTTGTTATCATTTCTCTTAGATGATATACCTATATCTGAGGATGGCACTGAGTTTTCTTCCTTGTCTGAAGAAACTGATTTTACAGTATCACCATCTGCACCTTTCTCTGTACCTAATGAAAACACTTCCTTCTCTTCACCAGACTTTATTGAATTTTGTTTGATATCCTCATCTGCCCCACCTTCTAATGACTTCATCTCTGATCTATCAGTTCTACTTTTCTGGTCTTTCTTTACACCTTGTACACCAGGCCCACTTTTAGTTTCAAAACCATATTCTTTCAAAGATCTTTTGATCAACCTTTTCTTTCCAGTCTTTAGCAGTAATTTTTTATAACCATATTCTAAGAACTCATCAGTAACTTTCAGCTTTCCTTCAGCAAGATCCCTGAACCAGGGCAACTGGTCAATTTTTTCTACTGCAACTTTTGGATCACAATCAACCAGCATTATTTGTTTGATGGGACGCAGTTCTGCCATGTGGGCACTACTGGTCATTACATTTACAACTTTTTCTGGTTCATCTGAATGAGCATTAGCATGATGCTTTCTGATACCACTGGCTCTATAAGCAGAGAAATCACAATATCCACAACTGAATGGGCGCTCCTCCAGATGCGAAGAGATATGCCTGCTGAAGTCCACATCATCAATGGCCATATATGAACAATAACCACATGACAGACGAGATTCTATTTCTGAGCCCTTTGTAAAATAGGAGAATTCTGAATGCTGAGACAAATGCTGCCTGAAATGGTAGAGCCCAGTGATAGTACATTCACAGATATTACAGCTGTACTTCAGAACAGTTGATCTATTTCCTCTTGGACTCCGGTGACCTGAAGAAGAAATGGTAGCAATTACAAACATTTGGATGGCTGGTCTTGCCAAAACAAATTTGCATCAGCATTTTCTCAAGGATTCTATGCCTTCTACAAAATTTCCCCAAGAGTCATATTTTGTAAGAAGAGGAATTCATTTCTTACCTCACATTGTCTTACCTAACTTATGTACTAGCAATATTCAATACATAAAAGCATGCAAATAAAATCTGTTTCACTTTTTCGATGTCTACATTCATAATAAGCAACAACCCGCTGGATTACTTAGGCAGATGCTTATATAGATTATGAATGTGCTCATGACACTGGATTTGAAAAGAGAAGCAAACTTCTCTGGCAATGTGTTCCTATGCAAGCAAAATAACTGAAATGCAACCAACTCTTATCCTTCGGCAATTATATCATAAACAGCAGCTTCAAAAATGCTCCTATATATCCTAGCATGATTTGCATCTCTTTTGGTAATTACACAAGAAACCACTGCTTCAAACCTGCTCCGGATTGTCCTAGTTATAATGAATTTGAATGTCAAACCAGGTTTGCTGTCCTAAACTTTATGCAACCGTGGCACGCTGATTGTGAAGGATTCTTTACCATTTCATATCCAGCTCATTGCCAACTACATGGAGCTATGGAAAATCAGTCAATCTTCTATCCTGAAATGTACGTGCTTTAAATTACTGCAATGTACTTCTTTTCGTTATATTACTCTGTTTACAATAGAATTTTTTTCACTCTATGCAAATGATAAACAATGCATTAATAAGACTGGTAGATTAGCATTTGTACCACAAGAATTTAGCCTTGTACCAAGTTTTTCTGTCCTTATCATTATGACAACCCTAGCAGAAATTGTGACAGAGACATAGTCAAACAAATTGCCTATTAATCTTAAACAAAAGGACACTGATCTTATTCAAACATGCTCTTTAAATTCACCTACTTTCATAGCAGACTTAAAGACCAAATTATGTTAACTTTCCTAATTAAAGTTGGCATGTTTTTCTTTTGTTAATTTCATGGTGTTTGTTTTTGTAAACTTGTCACTGTATACATTTTTGTGTTATCTATTATTATTAAGCATTTAGAGCTTCTAAAGGCAGGGCAATGTACCAAGTCTATATTATTGTTATTCACAGAAATGCTAGTGGGCATAGTTGTGGCAGCAGACAAGCATTTTTAAATTTTGAATACAAGAGGACATATCATATTTATGATATTTACATTGAAACCAATTTATAATATAGAACTAAAACCCAAATGTAACAAAACATTTCAACTGCCCTTTATTCCTTAAAGTGTTGCCACCATTAGCCATCAGTGAAATTTTCACCGATCAAAACTTGATCAAACATTGTTATTTACAGTGCACTTAGAATTACTGTTTGCAAAGAAAATGTTTTAAAATACGGGAGTTCTTATATTCTGAGAATTTAATGATGTTAATACAAATTTGTTGACACTAACCACTGATTTCAATGATAAAATGAACAATATACAGTGTATCTGTGATTTGTTTACAAAATTTTTGATCAAGATATAGTTTATGTTCAACAAACATGAGCACATACATTTGTCATTCTCAAAGAGAAAAAAATTGGACCTATGCATGATCCCATGTTATGAGTGAGTTATCTGGGTGCGATGTATTAATAAATGGTAGTCATATTTGATTGGTATAACACATTGAAATAGCTTCATACCACAACGCTGTCAAATGTGGTTAAATTATGTTTATTGGTTTTTCTCGATGCTTTTTTTTTACATTGGATTTTATATTAGTAATAGTGGTCAAGTTTTGTCAGATCAGCATAATTTATACGTATTGTAAAGCTCTTAATGTCAGGATGCCCTCTGCCACATTAGATTCAAGTTTAAAACAGCAAACGTTCAAGGACAGCATGAACGACACAGGCATCACATGACCAAACCGATTGCTGCACCTTACACACAGATTATGGGTTTCCTGCAACTTTTTGTCCTATGCTCCCCATTTCATCACCCTGTTGCACTTAACTGGTACATTATTTTGTTAGTAAATTTTTAAACAAATATATCCATTACTTTCATTGGTATTATGTCCATCCATATGTGTGTTAAGTGTGTCCAGAGTCAGCAAAGGCCATGAAATGATGGCAATTACCATCCATAATCTTGACAAAGGCATGCCTACGACAGTGAAGACAAAATATTTTCAAGGTTGAATTAATGACAAAAAGGCTATATGTATGTAGATACACCATCTGTCATTTCATAAATGAATACAAAACTTGAAAAGATAAAAAATTCAAATAAAAGTAGAAATTATTATAATAAATGCTGGTAGATAAAGAGTGAACACGAAAGATAAGAACATGAATGGAAAAGTCCATATTACACCTCAATTCAGTTAGCCAGATATTCAAACATTTTCAAGTCTTCAAGATGTACATAAGCACATGATAAAACATTTATCACAATAATATACATATCTAAGGAAGAAAAAAACTGAATATGGCAAATTAAGGAAAAACCATCAAAGTAAATAAAACTATGCAATCTTTTAATGCATTAAATACTATTATTTTGCTTTGATAATTTTAAATGCTAGGTGTCTGCCTTTCTTCTAGAATGGGGATATGTATCCGTGTTTGTAATCTTAAATGTCAAGTGAGCCAGAAACAAATGGGCAGACAGACATAAAAATGTTGAATGCTTTACATGAAACAAAACTTGTGAGAAGAAAAAATTAATTTTATGATAAGGTAATAGGTATATGGGCCATCAGACAAAAATGCCAACATGACAGTATATTTTTACCTTTTGAGACAGCAGTAAGTGACTAAAGAAAAACTTTAGACAATGGCACACTACCTTGTTGTGCTGCTAATTTCTGACTGGCCTCGTCAACCGTTCCTTTTACTTGCAGCATAACTGCACTTCCCTCTGCTGCATCATGCTCCTTCTCTTCTTGGGCTTCCTCTTTCTCATGAGAATATGAGGTGCTGTCTCCCATCTTTTTTGTATCCTCCTCTTTCTTGGGAATCATTTCTCTGCGGTACTTACGGTTGTACACCTTCAAAGGCATTCCCTTATGAACATTCTTAATGTGACGATAGGCATTATTTCTGTAAAATAATTGATGTACATAAATGTTCTGCTACCAAATTGAAATATATCCAAGTACGAGAAATAATTCTTCCAAAAATAACAATTTCACACACAGATCTGCTGGCAATTCAAATGTGGAAGGAAAAAAAGAGCAGATTTATTACACCTCTTAAAAACATAGAGGTAAACAGAGATGATGCAATGTTCATAATGTTTACATGTAGATTGCAAACTGAAAAGGAGTCATCTACATCCTCCATCGCACCAAAATATCTACATGGCAACAGGAGGATTATTAAAAATTTCACAGATATGAAGTTCATGTTGATAAAGTTTATAGAAGTTATAAACATCACCAATCTTAGTCTGGTAATGGAGGTGTGAACGGAGGGTGAACAGGTGAAGACAAATGGATATTAAAAACATTTAAAGCGAGAACTGTACATACACATAGCAAAAGGCAAAACACCACAGGTCCACTAAGCAGCAGTAAAAAAAAAAAAAAACCTATACACCCTAGACAAACCATGATACTGGTACCAACTTCCTCCCTGACAATTTCTCTTTCAACATGGCACCTTATTTCTCTTTCAACATGGCACCTTATTTAACTTGGCACCCTAGGCAACCAGCTAGTTTGCCTATATGGGTGTACCCAATATCATAGGTTATGTGTGTGTGTGTGTATGATTTAGATTTTTAATATTGATTTAATAATTTTCCAGTCATATCGCTAAGATATCTGCAGTGAGGCATTTTATAATGAGGTCTAACACTGAGACAGCATTATGCCCCAGCCAGTCACATTATCCTGATACCAGTCTTAACACTAAGTAACCTCTTAATGCTGAGCGAGGCAGCTGTGAGATGGGCACCATGGCTTTATTATGTGGCACACCATCTAGTCTAGGGGTTCAAATTTAATTACTAAACTTGAGTGAATTTTCCAATCTTACTCCCAACCAAGTAATGTTGATTTAGGATTTGCTAGTGTTTCTCTTCAACAAAAAGGCTACCTATTTCTGGTACTGCCAACTCTGTCCATGTAAAGTCCCTACTTTCTGCTACAAGTTTGTTTACCATTTATTCTGATCACATTCATACCAGCACTTTTCTAACACTACCACTACTGATAAATACATACAAGAAGGAGGGCAGACTGTCTCAGTTTGTAATCACTTACAACTGGCATTATAACAGAATGTTTTGGAAAACAGCCCTTCATACAACTGCAGTTAGGTTATAAACAGCACTGGATGAGTACAAATGTTTAGTACTTTTTAAAACAGATTTCTTAACCCCTGAAATCATAATATACTTCTGAGCATCATTTAATGACAATCTCAGAAACCATAACAAAGCAGCAAGGCATGCAAATGTTAATGGACAGCCAAATGGTTGATGCAATAACAGAATATAACCATCTTAAGAAACACTTAGTAATCTGAAAGAGTGTGTACAATCGGTACCACTTAATATCACCTCAGTACAATAATTCAAATATGATGTCAATTAAAACTGAAGTTCCAAAAATGTAAAAATGAAAAACGGCATCAAAAAAACTTAAAACATAAACACTTCCATATAAATGTTAATGTAATATAGTAAAGATAAAGGATAAAGATGTTAAAAATCTGTAAAATGTATATAAAAATAAAACATACTGGTTAAAAATATCAGATTTTAAAATAAAGACGTGGGTCAAATGTTTTTATGTAAACCATACTGAAGCATACAAGAGTTTCTCTGGTGTTGCATCATGAAGTTCTTTAAGTACACAAACTTTCACAAATTGGAAGTCAACACACTCAACAAAAACATGCTCCACTTTCAGTGGATACTGGTTATGTATGCACTCTGAAGTTAGCAATCAGGAGGTATGACATTTTTTTCTGTATATCCCAATATATGGCTGCTAGCTAGAGGTATATTGACTATTACACCTAACAAGTTAGATGATGACTGTCCCATGGTGTACACTAATTTCATTAATTCAATGGGATTCTGGCCATATAAAACTGGTGACCACTTGTCCTGGGGGCATCCATAAGGACCACTGAATTACCATTTTAACATATATACATATTGGCATAACTAAACTCTAACAAACATATTGGGATACTTATACACATGTCATGTGACAATATTTTTGCTCACACAGATATATATATATATATATATATATATATATA
>QKMX01354096.1:12803-24263 GCA_003401595.1 Venustaconcha ellipsiformis
GCAGAATTATTTCCAATTAAAACAATTATCCAAAACCAATAAACAATTTCCCTCATCATTTGAAAACAATTGCATATACATTACACTTTATCTATTTGGTATGATTATATGCAAATGGATAAAAGAAAAAAATAATGGTATACAAGTATTAACATGATTGTTATATTGAGTGTTGGGGTCAGAGAATATGATTGTTCTGGATTAACATTGCCCTTGAACTGATACTGGAATGCAGTAATTAGCCACAGAAAAAGGTCCATATTTTGTATGACCACTTAATAAGCCAGATTGAAAACCCAGCTAGAGTTAAGAGATCCTTTTAGTGAGAATAATTTGAACATGTCCACTTTGGGAGATATTGACCGCTTTAATGTTTACTTTTGATGAATATTATCCAAGGGGACAATAAGATAACATTTACCAAGAATTAAAGTGGAGCAAAAAAAAATGGTATTAAACAGGTGGAGTACTTTCCTGAAGTGATTTCCTTTTATGTCAAAAGGCACTAATTATAGTAGAATCTGTGAGGCCATCACTGAATTATGAACCCTGGTTCAAACAGAACTAACTCATCACTATAGGGTTTTCGGCACAAGACTATATCCAAGGGGAGACTACTTTTGTCTGACTTTTTGACTGCTATAATCTTTTTATTGTTTGGATGGGTTGGCTTTATAAGGTAGCAGATGTACTCCTAATGTCCAATGATCGGATAATGTACTGGAATAAGAAATATGTAAATAATTTTGAGAAAGCAAAGTTTGGTCAAACTCTGAACAGCAAAACCTAGATACTCTCATGATCTGAACATTTAATTCAGTTCATGTAGGACATTAGAGATCTAATTTTAATCAGACTGACTACATATAGGTACACAAATGCAGCTTTATATATCATCAACATAAAAGTTAATAAGGACTCTTAGTCCCCACTGCAAGCTAAGGGTGGTCAGCGTTGGTACACTTCTTGGATTTTTCTGAATGGCCCAGATCTGCTACAAGGGACCTGTATTTATGGTCCCTCAAATCCTGTGATCCTTGGATGTATAAGCGTTCCTAAGAGGTGAGGAAGCTATGCAGAAAAGTTGTTGGTTTTGTAGGGTATAATGCTATTTTTTAAGCATATGGTAGGCTTTACATGCCTGTCAGTATAATTGGTGGAGAAAGAAACCAGGAAGCAAACTTGCAGACTTTGTCACATAACTGCATTGTTCAAGCCATGACTTAACTTGCATGGACATATTTGAGTAGCAGAGTGACCTGTAAAAGGGAAGTGCCTTTGATCCCTTGGGTTCCTAGATTATCAACAACAATGAGTACATGATGTGACATTGCTAATGGAAATGACATTCTAAGCTAGATCTCTAGACAAGCCGGGACTGTCCTCTGTCGAGAGTGGGAGATGTCAAAGTGGGGTTGCCATTATTCAGAAGGGACAAATCCTAATACTGATTTTCCTGGGTGAATGGATTTACTAATCCCTCATAGTTAATCTAGTGAGCGAGATGCAGCCTCCCTCCTTTTTGCTGGCCCAGGTTGAATTTGAGGATCTACCTTAACACAGATGAAAGGCCATTCATGGTGCCGGAGGTTGCAGGGACACATCTCAGTTATCAAAAAGGGGAGAGTCCTCACATGCCATAAGGTTTAAATTAGAACAATGGGTGAAGGAAGTGATGAGCCACTCCCACCTTCTAGTTAGACTGGATCCCCATCACCAGACAAATAATCAAAACCTATGCCCAGTGAATTACAGGTCCTATACACCAGTTGAAGACCAATTTGGAGACAAAGATCTGATTGACAAGCCCACATCAGATTTATCTAATCTCAACTGCTGCTCTTCCCTCTCAGATAAGCAAAATTCACAATTTAATCAGGGCACCAACCATGAAATGGGTAATGCTCATCTCTAAGTGCGAGGTCTAACTGGCTCTTAGGTTTCCCTCCCATGAAAGGGATCAACAACTTTTATTTTTTACTAGAACTGACAGCATCATAATGACCATCTGGGCCCTATTGCAGAACATTTTTGCTGCACAAGCAAGACAACCAAGATCCTAGTGGGGAAAAAGTCAGTTATCCAGTTAAGAAGGTCCTTCCTCATCCTTCTGCATGGACAAAAGAAGGAAACACCTAATGGGTAAAAAAAAAATTAAGTATATGCCAATATGTACTTAAAGAACAAAAACAAAACAAAAAAAAACAAAGGCAAATTTATGTGATATAGCACATTTGTAATGCATATGTTGTCCAATAAAAAAAATATGGATAGCATTCTATATGGTGGCTGTGACAATGGAATCATATTCTTTTCAACTCTTGCTCTATGTTACAAATTGCAGCACAGTATAATTAGCTTGGATTGGTAACTATGAGTCCTGGAAAAAGAAACCAATTCAACAGTAACAGGTGATGCATTACTGCTATTAACCTTTAAATTTGATTATAAATTTCATTCTGAATGCTCTACATCAACGATTCTCCAAGGCAGAAAATGACAATGGTAACCCACATTGAAAATGTTATTCAAGATCATGACCATCAATTTAGGACCCAAAAGTGAAGAGCTTTACTGGAGATTGGCAGCAGACCTTTAATAAATGAGAGCCTTAATTCTCCTAGAAATGTACAAAATTCAAACACTTACATGAGCTTGGCTGAGTAGTCACAGTACAAGCATTGGTAATTCCTCACTCCATGAGATGTCATGTGGTTCAGAAGATTCTTCTTTGCAGCTGCTTTGTATGAACATTTGACACATTCAAATAGTCTTTGATTTGTTTCTGGATCAAGACCAACTTTGTACTTCAGTGAGGCAGTTGACATAGAGTTTTCTAATGGGGCTTCCGTGTCCATTTTCATCTCTTTTGGTGGTGGGATGTCCTTAGTCTCTGTCTGTAATGTCCTTTTTGCTGGAGATCTTTTTGGTTGTGTAGTACCAGTCTGCTTCCTTCTATCAGGTACATTTAAAACTCGGATACCATGCTTTAGTTCATAATGCTCAACAATTCTTGTCCTTCTGTCAGTCCTGTATTCACACTTCTTGCACAAGTAGTATGTATCTTCATTCTTTGCTATCTTTTGCCAATCCACCGCTTTTAGTTTTGGAAACTTACTAAGCAGTTTACTCTTCTTTAAAAGTTTTTCAAGCTTTGCTTCAGTGCCTTCATCTCTCTGAACAGTGTACTTAAGATCCCTGCCACTGTGAACAGTCACAATGTGTCTCTTGACATTGTTTAAATACTGGACGCGAGCACCACAATATTTGCAAACAAAAGGCTTGTAATTCAAATGAGTGCACATATGTCCTCTCAATTTTCCAATCTGTTTACCTTCCCATTCACATAAACAGCATTTGTATGATGAAATATCATCGGACTCCGACACTTTTGAACTATGACTACTTTGTGTAGATCCGTGGCTCTCAACCGAAGGTCTAGGCTTCTGCGGCAATACTTGGGCATCATGTGAGGTCTTTGCCCTCAAACTATATCGAACTAGACTTTGCTGGTGGTCATTCTTGCAATGATTTAACATGTGTTTGAATAAAGATGTTTTGAATGGACATTCCATACAAAATAGTGTTTTGCCTCCATGTTTTGTATTAAGATGAAACTGCATCTTCACATGAGAGCTTGTTTTGAAATCAGGGCATAAGTAGCAGGAGAGTTCAGAAACTAGCTCAGTTTCTACTTCTTCCTGGTTAACACTGTGTGAAATTCTTTCTGCAGTGGAACCTACATTGCTTACATCCTTCATCTTGGAACTTGGATCAACTTTTACTTCTTGAGCTTGACCAGACATTTTATGCTTCACTGGACATTTCATTTTTCTAATCTTGCAGGACAGTGGAAGTTGTGTCATTGATATTCTTATTCCTGGATGTCTCAGTTTAGTATGCTGAACAATGGCAGATTTGGCATGACTTGTGAATGCACAGTAATCACATTTATGCCAGGGTTTCTTGCACTGACTGTTTGTAAAATGTTTATACATGCCACTTTTACTTTCACGTCTTTCTCCACATTCTTTACATTTGAATGCCACCCTTATTTGGTATGGTGAGGAACCTGTGTCATTTTTTACTTCATTTTTGCCATCATCTTCTATTTTGTTGCTGGCATCAGTACCATTATTTCCTGCAAATTGTTCAGTCTTGAAAATAACATCTACCTCTTTCTTCTCAACTATTTTACTCTTACTATCTCTGGTGGAAATACTGAGTAAAAGAACAGTCATTGGTTTATCTGGATGACACATTCTTATGTGTCTCCTGACATTACTACTGTGATTTGCTTTGTATCCACAGGAAGAACAACCAAATTTCTTTTCAGCCTTTTGTCGATGACTTTCCTCATGACATGACATGACAACTGAGTTGGTACCTCTGTAATCACACTGTGAACATTTCAATAAGGCACCTGAAGAAAACTCTTTACTGTCTTGAAATGGCTGCTCTTTTGTCTCAGTAACGAGCTGTTCCTCGACTTGTGACGACTCTGGCTGCTTCTGCTTTGTCACAGAAACATTGCCATATGTTCTGATTCTTATTGATCGTCCTGCATGTCGCTTTTCAATATGTCTGGAAACATCACGTTTTATGTTAGTTTTATATCCACAGTATGAGCAACCAAAACGCTTTTCCTTGTCCTCTTCATGGCAATCTAAGTGAAGCTTGAAGAAATATGATGTGGTCGCTTCATAGTTGCATATTTTGCAAACCAAATCTTCCCTCCTGCTATTCAAGGCTGATTGGTTTTCAATGTATCCTGAATGATCAGAATGCTGTGATGTTTCTGATGTTTGATTGGGCAATGATGGAACAAAGTCCTCATTCTCCTCATCGTTCTGAGGCAAATTTTCTGATTCTTCTTCAGAGTCTGATTCATGCAGTTCAAGGGCATGTATCTTTTTTTCTATGAAGATGTCAGCATCTTTTGCTGCAATACTCTGAAAGGTTAGTGGCTTTAGAGGATGATTCTTGTGGATGTGTGCATATAACATTGCCTGTTCTAATGTTCCATGTTCACAATATTGGCATTTGAAGAAATTTATTTGTAAATGTTCCAAAATATGTCTATGGAGAACATATTTCTTTGCTATGATCTTTTTGCATATTCTACATTTGTTACCCTTCTCTGGACCTTTATGAATAAAAGTAGGTGAAAGCTTTACATCCAGGGACTCTTCCCCCAAGCGATACTTTTCTGCAGCACTTTCTTCAGTTACTAATGGATAAGGTTTCTTGTCAAGTTCAGCAACATTTGCTTTTACTATTGTGAATGGATTCTTCTCATTGTCTAGTGAGATGTTATGAGGTAAATCTGGCATGTTAGACCTGTGAGATGAAGCATCTGCCTTAAAGTTGCTTTTTCGCACTGTTGTTGATTTTCGGGCAACTGAAGGTCTTCTAACATCATGTTCTCTGCTTGGAGCTATACTACTTTCCCTTACCGGTACCAATGCAGGATGTCTTTTTATATGTCTCATTACATTGATCCGAATTCTATTGTTAAATGGACACTTTGGACATTGAAAAGGTACTTTATATATATTCCCATCTGGAATAGGTACTTCCTCTTTTGGCCCTGAATATTCATTTACATCAGAATTCAGCAAGCAGTTTTCTCTATTATGGTGTGATGAAACATGTCTCTCGAGATCACCTGATGAATTTGTACTGAATGGACAAAAGTCACAATGAAATAGGTCAATTGTCATGCCATCGGGGACATTTGAAGAATTTGGCATTCCTGATGTGTCATCCAATTCCACTTCTTCATCTATGTTCTCAACCTTTCTGATTATGCGAGCAGCTTTCTCTGAATGTTTCCTGAGACTGTGTTTTAATACCAAGTTCTTTTGTGTTGATGTGAAGTCACACAGTTTACACTGAAAAGTAACGAGGTTCTTGAACTGAATATCACTATGTTTACTTTCCAAGTGTTCTCTTAAAATGCTCCTGTGTTTGAACTGTAACTGACAATACTGACAATGGTATTTCAAAGATTTCTTTGAATTTTCTTGTAATGCTGAAGTGCCCAAATCCTCAGAGACAAAATTTTCATGCACATGGATAGCACTTTCATGCAAAGCTATCTCATCTGATCTTCTAGATTTATATTCACAAAACCTGCACGAAAACTCTGTACTTTTAATTGTCTCAACCCTTTCTGTGTAGGTTGCAATTTCATAATGAGCATCTTTCAAATGGTCAATAATATGGCATCTTTGATTAGTATGGAAACCACAGGTATCACATGTAAAAATTTTGACTTTGTGTTGTCCAATATGATTAGATATGTGCTTTTTTAACTTTCCAAAGTTACTGGTTGTTTGTGGGCAAGAGGGACACAAAAATCTCATCTCCCTATTTGGTTCATGCTGATGAACCTTTTGGTGTAATGCAAGAAAATTTGTATTCCATGCTAGATATGTACACTGAGCACATTTTAATGATCTATATGACTCTGACTGTTTACCCTGAGATGCCCCTGATGCCTGATTTGACTGCATGAATGATAAATCTATTTTGGACTTGATCAACTGATTAGGTTCTGTTCTGATATTGTCTATGAAATCCTTTTGTGCATCATATTGATTATTTTCATTGGCCAAATCAGCATCAGGTGTAGCATACGACCTATTCATTCCAATCACAGGGGATATAATACAATCTTTCTCCTTGAAATTGTTTTGAAGTCTCTCCTTGCATATTAACTGAGAAGTGACCACAATCTGTTTCGGACGATCTGGGTGGGAATGTCTCACATGCTTCAAAACATTGCTTCTCCTTGCAAACTTAAAAGTGCAGTATGAACAGCTTATGAACTGCAGCAGGTTTTCTCTGAAATGGGCAATCACTGCCTGGACTGATACAAAAGCTTGATGACAGTAGTGACACTTGAAACCTTGTTCTTTTGGATGAATTTTTTCCAGATGATGTTTAAACACTTGTAGAAGATTTGTGCTACACTTGCAACCTTTGAAGGGACAGATATAAAGTTCGAATGCTTTAGCACTGGCATGATTGAACATATGGCGATAATGACTATCCTCTGAATAGTTTTTGTGTCCACAATGGTCACACCTATAAATGGATTCTCCGTGATGATATATTGTTAGGTGCTCTCTGTACTTCTGTGATACAAAACATGTGAAAGAACACTGTTCAAAGCCACATTTGTAAAATGAAGAACTTAGCTGTCTTACTGATTCCTTAGGCTTTTCAAAAATTTCCTTACTTAGTGCTATGATGTCATCTTTACTGCTTCTTCTACTGGGAACTTTCTGGAAAATATCAAGTGTAGATACTTGATATGACTCAATTTTATCAGCTTCAGAATTTTGGCATACCTTGGCAGCATCAACATCTACAATCTCGTCACTTTCATTGTCTTGATTCTCTTCTACACGCCTGACAAGTGACATATTTTCTGTTCCTGATGCTTTAACATATTCTGAATCGTTAAGAACACTAAGAATTTCTGGACTTTCATTTGTCATTATCTTTGTCACAATTTCAGCAATTAACAAATCAGATCTAACAGCAGCCCTTTTCTGACTGTCTTCATTAGGTTTTGATGAAGCTTTTATTTCTTCCTCATTGTCTTTAAGTCGTTCATCATCGATGTCAATGGCACCATCAAATTCTTTCATGGTTGGCTCATTATTCTGCATCTTTGACTGGTCTTCTGTGGAATCAGACCCAACTGCTACTTCACCCATGTTTCCATCTTCATTTAATCTAACAAATTCTTCAACATTGTCCTTGGCAAGGCTGTATGTTGATTCTATCTGGATATGCATTTCCTTTTCTTCAGACATCTCTTGATCAATTACAATTACAGCAGGACCACAAACACTGCCTTTCTTTCTCTGCAACGATTCAGCTGCATCCTTTCCTTCCAATGGCATTGCATTACCTGAATCTTCCATATGTTTATCTTCCTCATCATCACTGATGGTAATTAGCAGCTCTGTTGCATCCCTGGGAGTTTCCTGACTTTTTGTATCCAAAGGCTGTTCAGTTTGATTTGCACAAGATTGTTTCAGACTCTTCACAACATCAGCAACAAGTGGGCACTGCATTTTTCTTTTATCACCTTCTCTGAAATTGCACTGCTTGCACAATGTCATTCCTTCTTGATGAAAATGTTCCCAGACATGTTTCTTGAAAGTGTTTTCTTCTTTAGTGTATTTTTTACATGCTTCACACATAAATCCATGGCTTGGCTTGATTCGGAAAAGAAATTTTCGTGGACACGACTTTGGGCCTGAAACATCATTCTTACATACTTCTGGGGTTATTGACTGCATTTTTGTAGTTGTGCAGCTGTTGTTTGCTTTTGTCTTCTCAAAGGTTATGTTTGCAACAAATTCTGGTACTACTTTAGGCAATGCAGTGCTCACTGTGACATTTTCAGTAATCTGTGTAACAGTATGTGGAATGACAACAGCACCTAAAGATCCATTTACTGAACTTTGTGTTGTTACCATTGACAATGATGTTGGAGCTGAAGATGTTAGTTGAACTTGGGCTCCAACTGGAATAGCTTGTGCATATGAAATAGGTTTTGAAGTTGTACCAGTCAACTTAGCAGGAGTATTCTGCATTCTGACATTACTAGCTGAGGAAACAACATGAACATTTCCTGGAACTGGCATCACAGTTCCACTAACATTTGGGAGGGGCATCAACATATTTGGCAATGATGCTGAAGAAGTTGGGATCAAAAATCGGGTTGCTGAGGAATTTGGTATTGTCCCTGTAAATGGTGCTGAGAGATTTGGTGCACATGTCACTGGTCGCAAAATGCTCCCTTGTGGCAAAGGAACTAGTACATTTGAAGGAACAGACCCATAGGACTGAACTGGAATCAAAAGAACAGGCTGAGAGCTGACAGTTGCTCTGGAAAGTTCTATTCTACTGGCAGTTGTGCTTACTGGTGCTTTGTATTCTGTAAAGTCTCTTACAAATGGTCGGACTTGTCCAACCCTTGAAGTGTTAGAAGCTGTTGTATTGGATGTACTAGCTGGTTGAGTGATTGGGACCTGTGATACTGTGATAAAAGGAACTGATGACTTGACAGTTGATGTTACGGAGGATGTAGCTTGTACCTTATTTTGTGGAAGACTATTACTAGCAGAAACTGTATAGCTGAGAGTGGAGTTTTGCTGTAAATTTTTTTCCAAGCTTCCACTTTTTACAGTTGGTATGGCAGATCTATTTTCATATGATACTCTATTATTCTCTACACCTCTGTCCTGCATGTCTGTGACACCACATTTTGGAACAATATATCTGCCAGTGAATTTAAAATACCCTGATAATTCTAACTGATCCACTACTTTTTTTGCTTTTTTAGTCCCTGATAGCATGCATTTTGTCTCTCCATTTGGATGGTAATTTCTTGCATGAATTTCAATCACTTTACGACTGGCAAAACTTCTTTTACAGTTTATGCAACTATAAGGGTTGCTTATCAGATGACATATAACATGTTCTTCAAAATCTGCTCGTTTTAACCACTTAATCCTGCAAGAATCACATCCATACAAGTTATTTTTCAGTGAAATGGTAATTTGTATTTCTCCCTGCGGTTTGATACAAGTTGTTGTATGATTCATAAAAAGTGATTTACTATCAGTTGTAAACTTACAGTTTGGGCACCTGTTGACACCCATCTTGTCCCAACTCACAGTTTTACTCAGGGTTTTATCTTTTATCTTTTGCTTAGATTTATCCACTTCATTATCAGTGATGGAACTAACTTCTGTAGGTCCCTGTTTGGTGTCACCTGAATCCTTTGTGAACACCTCATTAGATTCTGACACATTATGAACATGTTCTTCATCTGTTGCTTTCTGGATAATGCTGCTGTAATTTACTGGTTTGGGTAGCTTTATCACCAGCTTCATTTCTTTGAGTGTGTCTTTGAAACTTTCATCCTTCACCTTACTGAAATCTTTCTTGTCTATAGTATTCAATTCATTTTCCAAGGTTGACTTCTCACAGTCTTTGGCTGCATTAACATCCAGCTTTTCTTTTCCATTGTGCAATCCAACTACACTTAAAACTGGCTTTCCATCTTCTGAAATGCCCATCTGCCTCTTTTCTTCACTTACAATTTTTACTACACTTTCTTCATCCTCTGAACTGTCTGCCAAATCTATAACCAACTCATGCTGAGAATCAGAGTCAGTTTCCTTTCCAACCTCACTACAATATGTATCTGTCGTTTTTGAAATACCCGAGGATAAGGAAGTATCGAAAGTTGGCAAGCTTCCTCCTGATTCAACTTTCTCCTGTTCATCTATAGAGCCATGCTGTGATTTTATTTGGTTTGACAAAAGTCCTGAAATTTCTTTCATATTTTCTGTGCCAGATGACCCTAGCTCGAACTTGATCTCTGTTGATCCTTCTAAAGCTTTCAGCACTGCATTACCATCAACATCATCAGCCATCTTGGCAGGCTTTTAATCTGAAAAAGATAAATTCATATGCAAACAGAACTGTTCAATATACAACAACAAGCTTTATCTTCTCACACTTTGTTTCATACAAATTCTGAACATGGATAAAGACTAAAACATCTGATACCAGAGGGAATGCCTCATTCAGACCATGACAAACATAAGCTGATTAACCAAAGACAATTACAGTATTAAGAGAAAAAGTACCATAAAACATGTCTTGTATAAATGCTTAGATCATGTATGTCAATAGGACAGATTTTACCATGTAAACATTGTAATGTGGATGCTTTCATGTATTTTTCTGAGCACATTATCATTACAAGTCAAGTAGCAGGGTTTCCTTTATCAGACAGGAAGTACATGTAGTTGATTTACCTGACTACTTTAACTTTACAACAAGCCACTATAAAATATAAAACCTGTATCCCCTTGCAAGAGGTCCACCAAACCTCCTGCCTACTTTGTCAACTTACCCTTCAACTTTAAATCTAATAGAAGGCTCTGCAAGTAGATTATATAGAAAGATTATGTATAATTAATTGGTAAATCCCAATTATTGTGTGTATTCATTTACATAACATCATCTAAAAGCCATAACATCAATAATATTACAGCAGTCACATGAATTTCAAAGGGTGGAATGAGTGGGGTGGAAACAAGAAATGATACCCACAAATCAAAACATTCAGAGAGCTCGGGAAGTGTGCAACCTGAAGATAACTTCAGTTTTGATTGTTTTAATCCACTGATTCAGTTAATTAGAATACATAGGTGTCTACTATTTTCTTACATATTTCTGGAACAAATGGGCCTTTCCAGTGGAAGAGCAACACTATAAATGTTGCTACCAATCTCAGTAATATACATAAGCATTTCTGCACAAACCAAATCGAGCAGTACACAACTGCAGTAACAAAACAGTTGTACTTGTTAAATATCCTGGTTTGAACAGTGTTGAGTATATGATTACAGTAAAGAA
>QKMX01354099.1:24036-40127 GCA_003401595.1 Venustaconcha ellipsiformis
ATATGACTGAAATTTTTTAAAATCTACATTAAAAATCCAACATCACACACACACTCACCTTGTTTCTATAAATAGAATTTGATGGCGTTTACCATTGAGACCTGGCATGCACCACCATAATGATCTTGGACAAACAGAACTATGTCTTGTATACATTTTTTGGACTATTTGCTTTGCTCATATCAATTTGTACAAGATAGCACTCAAAAGAGACGCTCGAAGATAAATAATAAAAAACTGACTTGTTTTATATTCCTGAAGTCCCCTAATTTGAGGAGATGGAGTGATTTGATAGCTAAGAAGATATTTGTTTTATTTGTCACTCTTTTAAAAATGGTAAATTAAGAAACCCATTTAATCATAATCACTGTCCTTAATTGTAATTTGCATCTTGCATTTCTAGCTTCTGGTTTCAGTAAAATTATAATATCTGCTTTGCAAAATTACATAGTCCATCATTATTGACATTTGTGTTTCAATTCATTTATTTTGCAATTCTCTGATTTTGTCTGTCTTTCCATGCATTCAGGTATTGTTTATTGATTCATTGTTCTTGCTTTGTTTATTTTATTCCTAATTATTTATATTTATGGCACAGTTATAATTACATTGATATTACTATGGTGGAGGAATTCAAGATTATTAAATTATTATATTCAAAAAAATGTGTGCAATTTAAAACTTTTCATGCATTACTCTTTTTCAGACAATAAAAAGCTTTTATGTGTCAAAATTGGTAAAAAAAGCAAGTCAGTCAGCAAAATATGTTTGTTATGAATACGAGTCTTCACAAGCTGTTGAGAAATGTCTATGCAGAGAATAACCTCCTTACATTATTCAGGATTCTTCAATATTTAAAATGTTCTAGAGAATAATGTAATTTTACAAAGGTGAGGTTGCTTCCTTAGGTCTTTTTTTTAAACTTCTGTTCCAGAAATAATTTACCATAATTTGTGCTTCAAATATAGTGACCTATGGTGATTCCACTCCAACCCCTTTCCCATTTGTGTCTGCTCCACCCTTGTTTTTGGTGTTTCAGTGAACATCATTGACTTGGATCTTTTGGTACATTATGGCATTTGGTACATTGTGGCATTTGGTATATTATGGCATTGCTGCTGTGGATTTATAATCATGATTTGAATAATTGTTTTGTTGGATTGTTCTTATGAGTGATGGGTGGGTACAGATGAGTAACATTTTTGGAATAAGTGGCAAAAAAACTTTTTTTCGTTGTGTTGTTTTATATGTAGGTTGAGTGGCAATTTAAAATATTTTTAAAGCTTGTATGATGTTGGTGGTTTTGCATAAATTATAAAGGGACAAAGATGGTATTTGAATTCAACTTGCAAGTACAGGTCTTGATGCTCATTGATAGGTAGCAATTCAATAAAGCTCAATGGATGCACAACAAAAATCAATTACTGGAAAATTGATCATCATGTCCATTAAAGTTGGACCTCATATGTGTGATTCAAAGTTGATTTATCTCATTTCATGTTCAGTTAGTATCCACAGTCCAGACACAAATCTTTACTGACCTCCATTTGTCAAATCAGGCATGCACCATGTCCTTTTCAGTTCTCCATTGTTGCATATAAATTAGCTATAAATATCTTCTTCCATCTGAAATGCCCACTTAATTCACTTTGGCTTCTTTGATATTTGTGATTTATGATTTAAAGAAATTCCTCTACAATAGTCCATTTCCTTTTTTTTCCCTTGTTTGTTCATTAATGGTTCAATGTCCACTGGACCAGTCAGCAATTAAAACCTCAGCCACACTGTGAGCAAGAATATTATTATATACTGTACATTGATTTTTTTAATATTATCTTGCCATCTGGAATCTCGGAGAATATTTTTTGAAAATCATTTTCATGTCAACTATATCAATATACATGTAGCTAAATATATAACTCTGTAGTAGTTTAACTCGACATGACTTTTTGAAGATCAATCTAAACCAATGTAGTGTAAAGGGATTTAACAAAATATGATGACAGTAGAATAAAGCATAATATCTTAGTTTACAGATTCAAGCAATATGCATATGGTGAGTCAGGTGGATTTGGTACTTTTGTTTCTTGTGTAGGCCACACATTAGTGGGAACCCAAACATAGAAACAATTTTTTTTACAGTTGCCATGGTAACAGTTTTTATGGGTTTCAGTTAAAGTCTCTAATTTGCATATGTTTCCAAAACCACTTTATTGATTCTTACCACACCTGTTATGAATCATTTTGAAATTAAAACTATTTATTCCACATCATGCTCACTCCATTGACTTTGGGGTTGAGGTGATGGCCATCAAAAAGTTCTGACAAGATTTTGGTTTAGGCTTTGTTTATATGCTAATATTTTGTAAAGCCCTTGACAGATTTTCAATGTACTTCACATTAATCATTATAAAGCTAAGACAGTTTGTTCTGTAACATGCTGACTAACACTTACACATTGAGGACAAGGTTTGTGTTAAAGATGTTGGTTAAAGTTTCTTTAATTGCTTATATTTCCTAAACTTCATTGATGGATTTTCTTTTTACTTCTGATGGGGCTATTATGACCGTAAGAAATTGCATTTGGTAAAACCTGTCTGTGGTTTTTATAACCAAGTTAGAGTTGGCCTCATTGACCATGTGCCACAGTCATTAGAAATTTGTGTTAAGGTTTTGGTTAAATTAGTTTCATTAGCATTTTTCAAACCTCTTGATGGATTTTCTTCATACTTGAGATGAATCATCATGAGCTAAGATAATTAATTCAGTGACTGAAATGAACGTTTTCCTATTTGACCTTGCATCAAAGGTCACAGTAAAAAGATTATGTTTACATTTTGGTTAGCTTTTTTATTTGCTTATATTTTCTAATGCTCTTGATAGATATTTTTCATAGATATGATGAAACATATTACTAAGCTAAGCAATTCCAGGTCATTTTTTACAGCAGTATGTTTGTTGTCCTTGTCATTCAGTCAGGAACATCAGTCCAAATGGGGTGTGTTCAGTATGAACGTCACATCTCATTTTGTTTTGAACATGTGCCATTACTAATTCATTTGCATACAACAGAATTAAAAATACTGATTGTGCAGCAGCTTTTTCCAACAGTGCATTTTTAAGCAATTTTCTCTTACCTTTCTGTTTACTTATGAAGTGTTTATCTTGGCATAGCTAGTAACAATTAATATATAATGGTTAATGTTTTAGTTTACTTTGTTGGCGTCATTCATTATTTAGTGTACCGTGTAGCAAATGATAAATTACCAAGCTCCAGCTGTCAGTCATCAATAATTTTTTATTCAAAATTTCAGTACATGACTGACAAACTGAAGTCTACTTGTCATTGCATAACTATGTAGGGATTAGGTTGCTTGGTGTGTACACAGATGGAACAATGGAGGAATGAGCATGATCAATATCAATAACAAAAATTGGGAATCAAAAATTAGCAGGCATTGTTATCTCCACTTGGCAATCCATCACTTAAGTAGTCTAACTTGTTTGTAGGAATCATATACAGGTTTTATAAACAATATTGTGGTTTGATTTAATTTTGCTTGGTATGTATTGACACAATAACACCGGAATTATAAAGAGCCCATTATTTAGTGTTATAAGGCACAATAACACATTAGTAGGTTACATAGTTTACATTATTGAGTGTTTTATGGCACAATAACAAATAGATTACATAGTGCCCATAATTAATGTTTATAAAACAGGAACACAAGTAGGTTACATAGTGTGCCCATTATTTAATGTTTTATGGCACAGTAACACTAGTAGGTTATATAAAGAGATTAGTTGCTTATTAAGACATTTGGGAAAGGTCTTTGACCTCCCCAAGATCATCAAGGAATCTGCCACAAATGAATTCACATCCTATGCCAATTTTTTGCATTTCTCTCATTATGAAATCTGTATTATCATAATTTAGACATTTGTGTGCATAAGCTCAGAAAGCAAAGTGGACCAAAGAAACTTGCACAGAAACTGGAAACTAACCATAGCATATATAGACAGGAACATAATGCATGTTTTGTATGCCAGATATTCATGTTTCATACATTTGATACTTAGTTTCCTAGTGCCAAGCCCATGAGGATATATGAGAAAATTCACAAAGCAATTGTATATGAATTGGTTGTAATTACTTGCTAAATCAGTGTTTGTTTGTCAGATATAGTGTCATTGAAATGAATCAGTGTCCAGCTGACCTCCACCTTTGGCAGATGGACAATATGTTTCCTTTTAGCCATCTAATGTGAATCGTGCATTGGTTATCAATTCTCTTATCCATTAAAACACTCACTGTAACACAAGATTCCTTGATATTCATGGTACAACATTGCTTAGGAATTCTTCCCTAATGGTCCCATTTCTCTTTTCCTCTCCTGCTTCATTAATGGTTAAGTCTCCAGTGATCCAATCAGCTATTAAATGTTCAAGGCAGCTGCTATAGTTTGCAAAAATTGTATGACTATCAGGGTTCTGGAAGTTAAAAAAATTATCTCTTAGAAATTAAATTCATTTATACAGCATGTTCTGAGCAATTAGATGCCGCTGGTTTCTGATTGTATTTATTAGATTTCAACAGCAAGCTTAGAACCAAGCACAGATGAGGTAGTACAAATATAAACAAGAGTTCTTTTATAATTAAACATTTCAGTCAGATGACAGATGTCCTTGCTTTGATGTTATGCACACACTTTAATGTTTTATATGTAGTCTTGGTAGCTGAGTTGGTAGAGCATCAGCCTTGTTATCCAGGTTCAATACACACACAAGGTGCCCTGTTAGGTTGCCTAACAGCATGTCCTTGTGTAAGGCAGATAACTTCTATTTTGTCAATGTAATGAAGCCAAAAATATTTTAAAAGTGCTTTTAGAATCAACATTATTCGGTGACTGAACTCCTTCAACTTGTATATCAAGATTTAATGGTATATCTACATATTTAATATTTAATTCAAATTCCAAAACTTTATTTACCAATATAATATTTATTCAATAAAATAAACAGGTGCATAATACAATTATTTGTATTTGATTGTTCCCTGTTTTTTTTTCCCCACTCTACTGGTCATAGACCAGAAGAATGTATGGGATGGTCTGTTAATATCCACCATTTGTCTATCCATCCATTAACACAAATTATCACTAGTGCTCTTGAAGTACTTGGAAGATTATCATGAAAGATCATAAGCACATTGATTCCATGGTCTAGTTCGTCTTGATGAAAATGGTGCTGCTCAGATATACAGTAAAACTGCAATGGCAGCCATCTTGAAAATATTGTTATCACTACTCTTACATGGATGGTATCAACATGACTTATGAAGATGTCTCATTGATACAAAATGAAAATTATGTCAATCTGATGTCCAATATGGCTACCCCTGCAACCATCTTGTAAATCTTGATATTGTTACTCCTCCATGGATGGCCTTGTCAACATTGGGTTTCATGATAAGTCTTCTTATGTCTAGTTTGGCTTCTGTTAAAATGGTGCCAATAGATGTCTGATATGACCACCATAATGGCCTATTTGAAAAACTTGTTTTCACCACTTCTTCATATCAACAAAGGATTTTCACCAATGGCTTCTGTTAATGCCTAATTGGTCCGAAATAAAAATGGTACCAGTCTGATATCCAATATGGCTGCCATGGCAGTCATTTTGAAAATCTTGTCAAGACTACTCTTTCTACATGAATGGTCATATCAGTATGAGATTTTCACCAACAGCCTTCTTATGATACCTGGTGGTCATAAATAAAATGGTGCCACTCTACATTTAATAATGCTGCCACAATGACTGTCTTAAAAATCTTATCACCACTCCCTCAAAATGGATGATCATTATGACATGGGGTTTTCACCAAATGACTTCTAATGATACCTGCTTAGTCTTGTATGAAAATGTGCCAATCTGACATACAATATGTGTACCCAGTAGGTAGTTTTGAAAATTTTGTTGTCACTAGAATATCAGAGATGCTTTCAAGACTTCACAGTTGCAAGGAAGAAAAGGTCTTCTCTTGCATTCATGGAAATTTTTTTCACCCATTAGAGCATCTATCCTTTTGGGGGAATCTTTTAATTATCTTTATATGCAGTAAAAACATACATATTTTAAAAAAATTAAATTTTCCATATTCTACATTAGATAGGTGTCCTTCATATAAAAGAAATTGAAGTTTTTCTTGGGGATTCTTGAAAGTGTTATTTGTATACAGACATTATACAAGTTTTGTTTCTTTAGAATTTTCAAGACTCCATTGAAGACAATATGTTATTTAGAAATGAATAAGTTTTATTTTATTTATGTGAATCATCTGCCATCTTTATCGCGAAGAGGACAATTGACTCGAAATTCGGTAGTTTTTAACTGTAAATTGGTCTGGCATCACTTTAGTGCATTTAAGGTGAATTAGTATCCAGAACATCAGGAAGCAAAATTGATCTCATTGACTCTCAACGCCAATATGTCTTGGTCACAGAAGTGAATGTGGTATCTGACAAATTCTTACTTTTGAGAATATACTAGGAATAAATTCTTCTAATAGTGTTGCATTTTGCAATCAATAAAACTCTAGGAATTCCTACTTAATTTTTCCCATATCTTCACCCGCACAACCAGTACTGGTTTCATTAGAAATCCATTCCCCTGTAAGTTAATGAACACTATACATCTGTTCTATAATGATTGTAAACACTAGACACTATAGGTTTAATGATGATGTATGCCATACGTTTTTTAGAGAATGGGTTTTAAAGTTTTAATTGAGACTAGAGGACCAAGTATCTACTGCAAAGTACTGAAATTTCTTGTCAAATGGATATATAAAGGTTGGGGGTTTTTATATGATGTTTTATGTTACAGTAACACAAGTACATTGTTGAATGCCATAGCAGCTTAAGTAAAGGGCTTTACCCAAGTGTACACCACGGTAGTGTCCTCAAACTGGTCTCATGGTAGGATTCAAACCCACACTCTTTCTGTTGCAAATCCTGCAAACACCTAACAGCTGAGACACTGTCACTTTATTATCTCTTACACACCTTTTAAGAAATGCAGGTAGACACATCAATGCCCCTGGGTATGTGGTATTACAACATGCAAAGATGATTAAAACATGAAGAGCAATGATATTCTGTATTTGGCACCATCAAGTTTAAAAACAAGAGAGCCATGACAGGATGTCTTCATTTCAGAGGATAATTACTCAATTCAGTGTTGCAATATTAAATAGTGTAAAAGTTTCAATTTTTAAATGGGTATAATTTGTTGCAATAGATAACTCTTTTGAAGTTATTATTTCTGTTATGGCATGAAAAAAATTGGCTTATTTACATAACAATATTGATCTAGTACAAGGTCATGATGTCTGAGCATTACTGCAGGTAATGCCTACATTCAACAGACATGTTCATTATGCAGTATAAATTCATTTTTTTCCCTATAGGCATTGTAGAGTGAGACAAAACAGTAATACTAAAAATAATTATGAGTATGCTGTTTCATGTGGAATCGAGCATTTCCATTGATAAAGCTGTTTATTTTAACCTGCACTTGCTTCCATGCAGGGTCATTGGAGAAAGAGCAAAATATGATTCTTTTTTCTAACTTCCTGTCATTATTAATTATAAATTATGGATGATTATTTTGTTAGCTTTAGATGTTTTTTTAATCATCATCATCATAATGAGCACAATGAATGCCATTAAGAATTCCACATAATATTATCATTTTCATTTTTTCTTTCCCATTCCATTGTTCTCTGGTAAATCAATCACTCAAACTTAACAGTTCTGTAATTTTGAAAGTTATACTTTTGTTGCAAATTAGACTAGAATAATGTTCTATGTTGTTGACTGCCATGTGATTTTATTATTTTTGTCTTTAAGAAAACATGACAAGAAAATTTAACTTTAAATTTGAAAAAATTCAATGCCATTGCATGACATGTTAAAGTTACATGGAAGGCAATTCCATAATTCCTTTCTGGTTAAATACAGTAGAGCTTTGACAGCTAAAACATTTTAGCTCTGAAATATTCAGCATCTTTTTAATAATTTGCTTAGTACAGTTGTGAAGCCTACCTTTGCCTGCTACAGTAAATATCTCCATGCAGCCACTTATTGTCAGGTGTGTGGTAGGAATTAATTAGTTTTTTAACCAGTACAGAATGCAACTTCCTGCAAATTCAAACAAAAGAAATCTATACAATTTTTTCCAATTCTAATCTGTTCAATGTCCATTGTAATAGTGATTGGAGTGTTAAAAGCATTTATCAGACATGCTAGGGTTCCAAGAAAGCTGCAATATGATCGATGTACAAGGCATCTAGATGCAAATCCATTTTGACATTGCTAGTCCCAGAAGGGAGAGGATGTATGTCTTTTTGAGCCCTTTTTTGTTAATTATACACTGGCTGCTGATTTTTTTTAAACTATGCATAATACTTGTTTCAGTGCAAGTTCCAATCTTAATTTTCCTAAAGCATGCATCCAAAGGAGTTTTTACATCAATGAATCCATGTACATTCATCATGCCAATTTTATTAAGGTTTTGGCATTCAGTAACTAATCAACAATTAAGGTTTTTACAGAGCTTTGCTCTTGCACATGTTGGGGATGAAATTTGTTGAGTAGGATTTGATACAGTAATCTCTCAAATTCATCACCCATTAAATGCAGAATGATCCTTAAAGCCAGGCCCAAAGTCCAAATAACCATCTGGCAATTCAGATCATATTGCAAAATGATGTGCATGATCAAAGTGTCATGGGGGGAAGAAATGTCTGAAACTTAAGACAATGAAATCATCAAATGTTGTGTGGACCATAGTTTTAATTCATTGCTTTACAATTTTTTGATGATTTAATAGCTGGTGCATGATTTCCCCAAGCTGACATGTAGACTTGAGCTATTATCAGATTGAAATTTGAACAATAGATTAATTCACCAATTCATGTTGATCAAAGAAACAGTTCATTTGATTCTTGAATAATTCATTTTGGACATTGTATTATATATCAATTTCAATTTCATTGTTTATTCTGCTCAGGTCACTGACATGTAAAGTGAAGAGTTCAGTGTAAATCACAAGTAGATACATGCATGTAACATTTATTTAACATTTTTGCAGTTGGCTTAAATTGAGTAGCAAATGAATCAGAATCCACATTCTTTGAAAACTTGTTTTATGTAAACCATCAATTGATATCATCCATCACAATATTTTATGCAACTTTAACTTATTTTTCCAGTTTTTCAATATGTAATTTTTTCTCCTTAATTATTTTATCACTGTTCATAAACAGATTTAAAGAAAATTTGCCAACTTTTGAAAATCTCTGTACCAAGATCACAGACATTTCACTTTGGTACCCTGGCTTTGTTTAAATAATATTTATTTCTAGAATACATTTGACTTTTGTCACACCTGAGACTTTTAGTTTAGTTTTATTCCATGGTTTTTGTACATGGTGTAATCAAGAATAAGTTGAATTTGAGTTACCTCTTACTGTTAACATTTGGCTCATATATGGATGGTGACTGAAAGAAGTGGCAAGTCATTACTTCTAGATACTTGTCAAGTTGGACAAGTGTCATTTTAAGCAGATGCAATATAATATGCATTGTGGAATGAGTAAAATTGATGGGTGACAATAACCAGGTTCAAAGTCACTTGTCCATTTGGACAAGTAGACAAAAATAAAGCTGTCACACTACATCCACCAGGTACCTGTTGATCCTAACAATTGGTTACCCAGGTACTCATTCAAAAAGGAAATTGTATTAAATGTTAACTGGAACTGTTTTGTTGTAGAAACAGGCATAAGTGGTAAAATGTATAATCTGAGCATTAAAACAGCAATCTATATATTGCATGCCATATATACAGAAAACTATAAAAACATTTGTTTTTGCTACTTACCTGGATGTGCAATTTATTTTTGCTACTTACCTGGATGTGCAGTTATAATTCTTGTCTCAAATTGAATAAATCCATGTGGATTAGCAGTTAGCACAAGAGTATTGACAGAAACCAAACTGCTAAATTAATTATGCATAACACTTTAACCAGTAATCGTGTCTGACTTTCATTGTGAAGTCCACAAATAATGAATTCTTCTTTCTAAATGTTTGAAGAGCTGATGATATATCTTTTTATATGCGACATGTTTTTAAATCTAACAAAATGCCTCTCTAACATTTTTCAGTCATAACAGCCATGATTCACATTAATAAACTCTGTTTAGTTTAATATCTGGCACCGTTTTCTTTTGAGCATAGACTGGTCCACTAAATATGTGTGTATCAAAATAAAATAAATCTGTGACACATGGTTTCACATTCAAGAAACATGTCTGTTTTCTTGGCACTGATTTTCATGTACAGTTACTATAAAGAGAAAATGAGAAAATTAGGCAGAGGTCTAATGATAGATAAATGTGCAGCAGCCAGTAGTCACACACACATAGAACTGCAATCATTTTTCTCTATGTCGCTTATCTGAATGTGGCACCATATTTTTTTTATTAAAAAAAATTTAATGGGCACACAATTGCCCATTTTATTACCTGGATTATATCAGTGTGTGAGTACCCATGTACCATACCTGTTGACAGCCTAATTAGACAATTGAAACTTTTTCAACCCTTGCTTTCATCTGGAGCTTTCAGTTTTTTTCCATGTGTCCTATTTCATTTATTGATGATAAGTCCATATATCAAATGAAATTATTTTAAGGTTTAGTATTGAAAGTGATTTGGGTTTTTTATTGCCATTCATTGCGAGCGGGACATTTAAAAGAGAAAGAACTAGGTAAGATCCCAGGAAGAACTAGCAGTCAAGAGGAAGCTACTAGCAAGCTTTCACATGTACCCACAATGTTTGATCCAAGACTCTGACTGACAGAGATCTGTAAGAGCAATTGCTTTAGACCACTCTGCCTTTTGGTTGCCCTTGATATTCACATGTATTTAGCAGAGGTATGTTTCAGTTACAAATATATTCCATCTTATTTTTTCCTTCTATGTGAAATATTTACTTGATATTTAACATGTGTAAATTTTCTTGACAGCAACCTGTCCAGTCCTCTGTAATGACAATGGGATCTATGCCAGAGGTGTATGCCAATGTCGACCAGGATGGAAGGGGCGAGAATGCGAGATTCGCGAAAATGAGTGTGAAGTTCCAAACTGTAATGGCAATGGGCAATGTGTAGATGGCAAATGTACATGTCATGCAGGTTTTCAAGGCCCTGACTGTGGTATTGGTGAGTAAATTGCAGAATACATATCAGAATTCCCAACACAGAGCAGTTTAGCAATATCTTGTTGCCTTAAATTTATTTAGAGAAAAGAAAAGTCTGTTGTAGGGCTTACTCTAAAATTACACTGCTTTGATTCATGACATTTTCAGTGCCATCACATGTTTGATAGGTGACTCATAAGACAGCAGCAGACTAACAACAGTTATCCAACCCATTCTGTGGGCTCCTTTTGAATTAATTCGATTGTCTAGACATATATTTTATCTCTTGTCATGGTTGCAGTTTAAAAGCTAAAAATCCAAAGTTAGAGGGGGGATACTAATTTTTCTGGAATTGGCATATTTTAGTAAAAACCATACTAGCACAATATTTGTTCTTTGGATTTAAAAGTCAAATGGTGATTCCCAAAGATTATTAACATTCCATAGATCCATACACTCAAAAATAATAAACTTACTGGTCCGCAACAAGCATTTTTTTTGTTGTCCTTGAATTGAGCACTCAGTAGAAGAGCCATCTTTGGTTCTGGCTGTAATATACAAGTGTCATTTATATGGAGGTTAATATAATGCAGAATGCATTATGCTTGTTCTTGAAAAATGTGATGGTCATAAAAAAATGACTGTTAGAGCAGGTTTAGCAGTACATCTCAAGTTCAAAGAACAAATATTGATGTGCTCCTAATATGTCCATTAGTTGTAGTATTTGTCACATCTGTTGCAGATATGTTGTGTTATTTACCAGTCACCTGTCACTGCTCTGTGTTATTCTCTTGTCATTCTGTTTTTTTTGTGTTCTCACTGTTCTTCATTGATTTTAGTCATTCATCATTTATCCTATGCTTTTTGCTGTTTCAGACTGTCTTTCACATTAATTTTGTTCTCATTTTTCATTTTACCTTAACCTTAGTTTTTCTCTTTCACACCTCAGCTTTGGTCAAAATGTTAAAGAAATGAAAAGAAATTGTTGAATATGATGGAAATTTATTTACATGTCATTTTTATAACTTCCATCTTTCCAGGAAGCTGGCTTTTACAGTGAATAGCAACAGAACATTTTATGTCCACATTTCTTGCAGTTCAGGCTTTAGAGAATCATGTATTTAGATTTGATAAAGTTACATGTTTTTCCATAGTGTAGGCAGAGACTGTGTGTTACCTAACATGCTGATTGATTAAAGAAAAGGTTATATTTACTGGCAATGCCTCCTGTTTTATTTTGGGGCCAGAGTTCTCGAGTAATACCTAAGCATGTTTAACATGTATTAGGTTTTCCCCAAAAATTTACTATCTTGCAGTTACAACCTGGGTGCCACTGTATATCCAGCCGTTCTAATAGTGGTCTGCATATAAATAAAAATGATGTAGACCCCTTCAAACGGTCAGATAATCCACATACGTAATTGGATTTCAGTTACCTTGTACACCAATGGATTTCAACTAGGCACCCAATTGGTTTCTGCTTGGAAAATTAATACTTAGGTAAATAAGGATTTTATGAAAGAAAAGTAAAAAATTGATTTTAATATACTTGAACAGTGAAAAAAGAAGATGCAGTTAAAAACTTCTTTTGATACCACCATCCTTGCATTCAGGTGAAAAAATATAAAAGATGGAAAACTTGTAACTGGGAATAAAAAATTCATTTAAATGATGCACACCAAACAAAACATATTTGACCAAAGTTAGGTTTTCTGTGGCTTTTTAATTTTTAACATTTCTGTTGCACATATTTTATGTCTATTTTCTTTTAACTTGGCTTTCCAGTGGACTGTCTACTTCCTAACTGCTCGGGTAATGGGGTTTGCGTGCTTGGCAGGTGTATTTGCTACAAAGGGTACAGAGGGACCGATTGTAGCATCCCTGATAAAATTAATATCACGCACGTTTGTGCCAAAGACTGCTCAGGACATGGCGTATATAATGTGGAACAGGGCAGATGTGAATGTGAACGCTTGTTCACAGGGGAAGATTGTGAGACAGGTAATAATGCAAGATGCATTTGGATCCCCTTTGAGCATATCCCACATTTCCAGCATGGATATTATAATTCACAGTCAGTTTGGTTGGTTTATCACAAGGTTCTGTTAATACTTCACATAATAGTCTTAAATACTCATGTTCAGTTACTTACTAATATTAACTAACAGCACATACTAATATCACTAACATGACTGTTTAATTGAGATGTGTATCTGTTCATTATTATTCTGTTTGATATCCAGACCTTGACCTCAAAACTAAAACCAAAAGAAATCGCTTCAATCTGGTACAAGATGTAAATTTGATATTTGTTGCAAATTTTTGTTATTTTACTTTATGACATTGAATTACCACCCATCTACACAATTCTTCTCATATCATTGAGCATTTTAAGTCACATGGTCAACAGTAGTTGCTGATGAAGTCAGCATGATATTGCTGAAAATTCTGAACTCTTAACATATCTAAGATATGTATCAGAATAAAGGAAAATTCTAATAGTCAAGTATTTTCTCACTAAAAAAAGTTTTGGAAGCTAGGGTAGCATTTTGCATGCAGGAGTAAGAGACCAAATTCAGAATAGATTAGATAAAGAAATGCCATACTTTTTTGTGTACAACACGCATCTTATTGTATCAGAATAGACTAAGATTTGACAGGGTCAAATACACTGGTCACTTCACGGAGGTTTTTACTGCTTTAATATCACCAGATCTTCTTCAGAAATGTCCATCAAAATGTAGGTTATGCATTAAAACTCATATTTGTTTTTATTAGCTTTTTCCAGAAAGATGCAATCTGACATTTTTGTGTATTAGACTCACCAGATCTATCAATGCAGCACTTAATTTTACTGGCATGTAATATGTTTTTGCATTTGCGAGATGGTAGTTTACTTCTGTTAACTCTATTATGAAGTTTTTTGATCGTGTACCACAGGAGAAAATATTGGACTTCTCAAAAGAATGTGGTTTATATAAAAATTTTAGCTTTTTATTTTCAGCCTACTAACTTCCTCAAGGGTCTTTTCTTTTTTCAGTACTATATAGCCAGCATTGTGCAGTATCATTGAATAACATATGTACATATATCAAACCCATGATTATGGAGTACAATGAATTTTTGATGAGATGATTTTAACAGGAAGGAAGGCACAGATAACAATTTGTGACCTTGTACAAGTCCATGAATTCAAATTACAGTTGGTTGCTGGTTGTAATCTCAACTGAATCAGTTGATGAATGGAAATTATTGTTGGCAGTTGGTAATGTCAACTGAAACAGTCCATGAATGCAAATTATGATTGGTAGTTGGTATTGTGAACTGAAGCGGTCCATGAATGCAAATTATTGTTGGCAGTTGGTAATGTCAACTGAATCAGTCCATGAATGCAAATTACAGTTGTCTGCTGGTCAGTAATGTCAGCTGAATCAATCCATCAATGCAAATTATGTTTGGCAGTTAGTAATTTTAACTGAATCAATCTATGAATGTAAATTATGGTTGGCAGTTGGTAATGTCAACTGAATCAGTCCATGAATGCAAGTTATAGTTGGCAGTTGGACAGTAATATCAAATGCATCCATGAATGCATATTATGGTTGGCAGCTTGTCAGTAATGTCAGCTGAATCAGACAACAGATGCATATTATGGTTGGCAGCTTGTCAGTAATGTCAACTGAATCAGACAACAGATGCATATTATGGTTGGCAGCTTTATTTTAAGACATTTGTCATGGTAAACAGATCTGGATTGGGGCATCTTGTATATAGCATTTGTCTGGGTAAACAAATCTCAAAGCATCTTATTTACATTTGCCTGGGCAAACAGGACTGGAATAGAGTCTATTTTGAGACATTGGTCTGTGTAAATAGGTTTTGATTTGTATCTCTTATAGGACATTGGTCTGTGTAAATAGGTTTTGATTTGTATCTCTTATAGGACATCTGTAAGAGTAAACTGGTCTGGATTTGTGTCTGTTCCATTTGTTACCCGTGATTTCAGGTGAAAAGCAGAAACGTAATCCGAGTCCGATCTGTTAATGATTGGGTGTCCGGCATATACATGGGTAGATATAGTAGTCTTTATGAATGAAGATCAAAGCATTTTTTAAAGTAGTTGTAGAAAAAAAAATTATAATATAGTAAGTATCATATCTGGTGGAAGCTGCAGTAACTTAGTACATTGTTAAACTCATAATCCAAAGGTTGCAGGTTTGATACTTGCCAGGGTTAGCTGCCTAATTATTTCAAGATTAGAGGCTTCTATTTCCTTTTGTGTGATTTAGACAATACACATTAAGTGCTGTCACAATTCAACCAGTCAACCAAACAGTCCACAACATTGGGTATCATTAATAATGAAGATGATTGTATAATCATTATTCATGTACATACATATCTTAAGCATTTTGTTATAATAATGGTTATCCAAGATTAAGTAAAAGTGTGTAATTATTATGTAAATGTGGGAGAATATTATTAGTCTTGTAATATCATATTTTACTTTTAATTTGGAATCTTTTTCTTTTTTTTATTTACTTTTAAGTATGACTGGTAATCTGGTAATCATGAAAACAGTTAAATTTAATGCTTTTCAAAAAATGTTTTGCCAAGGAGAGCTTTCAGCTAAGTCTTAACATAAAAATATTTTTTTTCTAAAGTAATTTAAATGTACTTATATTGAATATTGTTTGATTTAGATTATCATCATAATTGTTATTGTTTTTGTCTGCTTGATACTAATAATGTATACAAATTATTATATGCTCTTTTTTTCCTTCTCCGTTAACTTTGCATTGTCAGAATTGTTCAATATTC
>QKMX01354104.1:0-13238 GCA_003401595.1 Venustaconcha ellipsiformis
GAGTCCCGACGACGTACAAATATGGAAGGCATTGACGTCAGATGTAATTCAATATACGAATATCAACAATTCCTCATTTTTATCATAGTCTTTGTTTCAGAGTAATTCCAGAAAAAATTTCCACGAATATCTCTCAAAATTTTGTATAAAAATGTCAACTTGTTGAGTTTCCAGGGGGATTAATTTTTAAATCCGAAAATAAAATGAAGAACAAAGAATCTAACAATAAATAGAAAATACACTTTGTTCCTTCAAGGTGTTGGAATGACTAGCAAATAGTACGATTGCGTATTTAATACCCCGAAATCTCATTTCAAGTCTCGCGCGATTGATCATGTGGTCTCTTACAACAATAGCTTTAGCACGTATACCAAATTGTCCCCACTTAAGAATCAATCATAAAATACGTTGTTTATACATACTGATCACGCAAAGAAAGTATGCCCCTGATACTGACCAATCATTTCAACTTCCTGTTGACACTGTTACCAGCTCAAGACGAACTAGGGTAACTAAAAGATAATTCTCACGTAATATTTCTTCGACTAAAAAAACAAACTTTGTTTTAAAATTTCTCATTACTGGAAAAGAATACAATACAATGAAACAGAAATAAAAAAAGAATTTTAAATCTTACAAGTAATTTAGTCACATATACGTAACAATATCGATCGTTATTTACATCCTAAGATTAGCGTATATAGTAACTAGACGTGAATCAATTAGTTGGAATGTCACTGGGTTTGAGACAAAAACTTTTATTTTCAAATATATATTATGTTACTTTGATTTGTTTTCTTGTTACCATTATATGTCGGTGCTTTCTTTTACAAAAAATGGCATAGAAAATGTGTCTCCTTTATTGCCATCCCTTCAATGTAATAACTTCATCAGAGAGACATATTTCATTGAAATGCCAAGAAGCATGATCGCAATTACATTTATTTATACAGAATGAGATAATTACACTATATATTGCTCCTTGTGACTGTAAAACTCTGCAAATGCTTTAAATAAATGACACCCACAGCAATACTGCATCACAATCATTTGTAAGGTGAGAAAATGATCAATGATACACTATATCATTTCAATTATTAAATTTCCTAACAAAACTGACAAATATTTCATGTATTATGATGAGAATTTTTATAATAATCTTCTTCTCATTCACTGCTGTGATAAGGAAACACTAGTATTTTTAAGAGATGCCTTGGCTCATGACGAGAGAGAAAGAGTAAAGAATGTTCGGCTCTCTTAAAGATAATGTGCCACGCATAACATTGTAGATACAGCTACATTTGGAGAAGCTTTGGCGATGCAAGAGATACATGGGATCCCATAAACGATGCAAGCTGCTTTAAGTTCAAACGAAACGGACCAATTTTGCCGAGCAAATCTTTCGCTTCTTATACACAGTTTCTTAATTCGAGGCCAAATATGGTCATACGTTGCGGTGCTTTGGTTTCGCCAGAAACTCAAAGGGAGGCCTTATCGTTTTCTACCGCCTACAGTCTGGGTATATACGTCATCAAACAAATTTTTCCATGAACACGCAAATAGTAATATATTCATCAGAATGGAATTTGCTTATCCAGCACTGGAGTTCTAACTTTGCCAACTTAAGTTGATTACAATGGGTAGTATCTCATGTTAAAACACACCATTGAAATAGTACATAATTATATTTTAAAAAAACAACATGTTTTAATACAGTTTACAGTCCATCCTAATACATGCACCGGTAATTTTAAGTCTTCTTAAGTTCTGTAAAAGATGCCAATCACGTACCAACATATAATGGTTTTGACGTTGGTGTCTCCTTGGAGGAACAAACATTTTTAAACCTTCACTGGTTATTTAATACATATTCAAAAATTATATAGCCGAACATGTAATTATTATTATAAACGAACAACGGGAAGATCTATGTGCTCCGTACAATATATTAATTCCGAAATTGTAGAGTAACTATCAAGAGTAGAATAACGTCGACGTTGCAATAAGACAAAGCAGAGGTGAGATTGGATTTAGCCACGATGCTGAAAAATGTTTATTTTTAATGTGATTGAACGATGAATGAAACTGATACCATCCATTCTGCGCATAGTCCACCAATAGATTTAACAGAAAGATGCGCACTTTATTCAACAACTAATACAAGAAAATGATATCGTTCCTAAATATAATTTTTCAGAACATGCAACTTCAACGAGTATTCAAATGAGAATCTAAATATAGAACATACGAACAGATATAATTGATATATGAATCCCAAACTATGGATGATAATTATAGTGAATTTGTTTGCAAAGATGAACTACAGGATTTATCCACAACCATGAACTGTGTATGAGTTCTTCACCAAGGGTAATCAGTATATTGCATTTGTACAAAATAGTAATTTCATCTACAATTAGGACTTTTGTATTATTGATTTGTTTAGTTACATTGGATAATAATGATTAAAAGTAGAACAATGCCTCGTGATATCCAGTTGACGATCACTATTCCGATACGACCATGGACACGAGGACACTGTACATCTCCCTCTTGATGCCACTGGCTTGTCTTCTATTCGATTTTTACTAAGACGAATTTGGTCCTTTAACCAAAACATAATATCAAGATGTGTATAATCATGCTATATTCATTCTATAAAACTATGAAGGACTATGTTTCATTTGGTACAGTTCGAAAGCATAAGAAGCATAGTTTCGACAGACTCTTTGCACAAAGAATACACATGCTGTGTACTTTTATCAATTCTACACCAAAGTAAAATATCTATATATAATAGTATATTCAGAAGAATATTTTTAAACTTTCTTAGTTCTGGACATTAAATATCCTGGTGTAGCAATGATAAATAATTAGTTTGTTTATTTTCATCTAAATAATGTAATTACATTTTCTATTATTTGATAATTGTTCGTAATTCTTACAAAATCAGCATGATACTAAATTGCACAGCCATTTTCATTTAAAACAATAAGTTAAAATGATTAGAATAAAGGTGGAGAATATTAAATATTTGAATTATTTCAAACATATATATCATTGTACTTTATTGAACTGTTGTGCACCAAAATTCTAAATATATATTTATAAAAAGTCTAAATTTATGGATTACTATGTACTATTCTGGCTTCAAGACATCTTTATTCATCAATACAGTTCCATTTTCATCTTATTGCTTATACATTGCACAACGCTTTCAATGCTAATAAGAGATTTGGAAATATCGGCATATAAATCAATGCATTCTTCCTTATGTGACGTACACCTATTATATAGTTTTATAGACGCTGAAAAAAACATCTGAGTACATGTGTTTTCCTTAAGAAAACCTAATGATCCAGTCATTTTGCCAGAGCTTGAAAGTGCCATAGTCCCATCCAAGTGGATTAGAAAAACTGCCAGCATTTTGTTTTATCCACATACTACACAATGAAGACGAGTACACGTTCAGAAAACAACTATGTAATGCGATTTTTATATGCACTCATTCAAGTTTAAAATAAAAAAGCTATGAAATTATGTTCCAAATTAATGTGTATACAGTGCGCACTTTTAAGAAATTAATATTCACTAAATTTGTTTTGTCCTACCTTTTCAAAAGAAAGAATATACTTTTAAAGTTGTATTTTTTAAATATACATGAATCAACTTATATGATTTACTTGGTTTATTTGCATACATAGAATAATTAGCAATGACCAGAAGCAAAATGCTGAATTATTGATGAATAAAACCGTGTAGTCACAACGGACATTCTAATTTATAATATTTAATGCATCGCTAAACTAATTAAATCTTTGTATTTTTACTAATATTTTCTGCGGTTTAATAAAATTCACTGGGTTAAGTTGCACAAGGACAAGATATGCCTAGAGTACTAACATTGGCACAATCTATCAGCATAACGTGTTGTGTTTCCTAAACAGAGTTAATTTCAATGACGTCGTCATGCTAGTAGCCAATCAATAACCGGATGAATTGTTAGCTTGGGAAAAGGCATCCAGGCTAAAACTATATGCTCATTTTATTTTTAGTTCAAGCTGTATAGCTGCTTCAATTATTGCTTTGATAGTCTTTAATGGCTAGAAAATCGCAATGGAAAATCATAGAAACAATATTAACAATTTATTTGGAAAAGGGAAAAGATTAAATAATTGTCCATCGTAACATAAGATAAGAAGCAGTTTCTCTTTCATAACATTTTTCATGCACTTATTTCTCCCTTATCGAAAATAAAACATTGTTATAGTATTAGATTATTTTAATCTACTGATAACCACGCAAACGATGGTAAAATAACAAGTGTAAATAACTGTAGAAACTGTAAATTGTAAATAAATATTGCCACGGGGGCGATATCACTTCTGTATATTCTTACCTTTAAAATTTTGGACATATATATGAATGTACTTGTGTTGTTTAAATTTATATTTCCATATTTAGAACTATATTATGTTTCTGCATCTTCAGCTCCTTCTCCACCCACACTACCCCAGTCTTAATCAGGATGAAAAATCTTGATATAGGTCTAGGATGCAAACCTTCAATTGCACATGTATGCAATTAATAAGGAGGCGCCATAAAATACGCCTGAAAGTGGACTCATTAAACAATTAGTAAACTTCAAGTTCTAACCTTTCCAAGTATTGTTCCACATGAATCATGCCAATTATTAGAGACTTGACTACATGACTTGTTACTATATAATATTTTGTGTCACCTATACAGAATCGTACAAACTTTACACGTAGCCATATAGGGCATAAGGCTAGGAAAATATCTTGATTAAATATGTATTAACATTGTTCCAGCTGGGAGTTTAACTCTTAACGCTATCATTGTTATGTTTGAAAACGATGGAACAAATTGGGGTGTTAACAAGTGTTGATTGCACAAGGAAATTAAATTAAGCTATAATCGAAACTTGGGTCACCGTCTGTGACCGAAGTGTACTTTTATCTTGCCAAGGCCAACAATTCACGCTTGAACGCATCATTAAACAAATTACAGAAGCAGAATCAGTAATGTAAACCAACTTGCATTAGCAACGTTTATAAAAGATATTACACTCTTTACTATTTTGAAAGCCACCGATCTGTGATGTTTCCATAATAACAAAACTGGTTAATGTGATAAACAGGGCATAAAATTATTGTTACATTTCAGAACTTCTTATCGATTTAGTGATGCAACCATTAGTAGCATTGGCACAGGGGGGGGATCCTTGCAAGTTTAATGCTTTTCATCTTTGCAAATTGAATGGGTTTTTTTTTCTTTAAAATATATATTAAAAATAAACTCTACGTTTTGTTTCCTTCAATAGTTACGAGTATTTGAGCAATATTTTTATAAATGTACAACAAAGAGACGAATATCAATTTTTAAACTTTATATAGTATCCTCATTTATGCATTATATTACATTTACATGTAGGTACTGTATGACAGGATTTTAAAATCTTTTCTTAAAATCACTTGGAACTTAATATCTGTGTAAATAAGAATGAACATAATTAAATGTATAGCATGTGTATCTGAATTCTGTCTCTCTACTCATATATTTCTTCTGCTTATGTCAGAACTCCATTCTTATGTCTGTTTTGTCCTTCTGTGTGTCACTTTCTACAACTATATTAATCAATTAAGCATAGTTTAAAAATAAGTTATAGAAAGAAGCAAAATCCATATGTTTTATCAAACTTACAAATAATTTTATGATGTAAATGATAAAAAGAAAATTAAAGAGGAACTTGCACTGTTGGGAATAAACTCAAAATTAATCTAAAACGTTTAATCACAAGTGCAAAATAATAAAGTGTTCCAAATGTTTTCCGGTTTTCAAATGTACCAATATATGAATATCCTTGAACATTATCCAATGCCATCAGGCTTGATGTATCACAACTGCATTGTCCAAAAAATTTTTGAATGAATTCATAATAATCCCAGGATAATATTTTAGTACAAAGTCAATGTGCACTTTGTAGTTCCAATGAGTAATCCAAACAAACGAATTCTCTCAAATTATATCTAAACACAACTTTAAATATATATGCAGACTTACTTTTACACGACGACATAGGACATATGATTTACTTAATTATCCATTTCTTCTTAAGTATGTACACCTTACGGCTCTACGTCCAGTCTTTTCCTACTTGATCTGTGTCGTAATACCTCCAAGTGACACATCTCACAATACATTCCCACGTCGCAAAACACAACCATCCTGACTTAATTGTCTAATAGGAAATTACCCCAAACTTGAAAACTGGTTTATTATTAACACTGAGTATATATTTTGTCCTTGCAATTTACAGTCATGGATCAAATATTAAGATACAATATAGATATACAACACACACGACATACCCGTATGTATTTGTCTATCATTTCATCGGACCTTTTACCACCAATTGGCAGGAAGAAGTGAGTGAACTCTAGTGGAATGATAAGGTACATATAATTGGATTAATTAGGTGTTTAGTGGCGCAGCAACACCAAGTTTATTAAGTGTTGAGGTAATTTTGAAAGAGGTTTGTCAATGGCCAGATTAAGGTAGGCGACCCGGGCTAATTTAATGCCAAGTTTCAATCTCGCACCATTTCTGTCGCGAGTCTGGCTCTATAATCGCTGAGTCACTGTTGCTCCTGCTTACATTAGTCACATTTTATGATATACAAATAGAGAGCAGAGTGTCTATAAAATAAAATAATGAACCTTGAGAAACATTGTTTACTTTTAAATCCCATTCATTCAAATGATATTCGAGTCCCTGTGGGTCTAATGTTCAACAGACATACTGCGCCATCCCACATACCTACATGAAGAATAATCACAACAGATACCCTCACCACAGCCAACCTGTCACTGGTTATAACGCTTGACAAGTAGACCGAAAGAGTGCAGGCTTACAATCAACCAGAGTCAAGTAATAGATCGCGTCAATGTAAAATTCATTTTCCTCAAGTTTCCTAGGAAATGAAAATCGTATATATGTTGCATTTTGACTTATCTGCCTTATTTGAGGATTTTTGTCCTTTATATAAGGAAAATCAATATACACAATACACACAGGTAATATTGATATATTAATTATCAGATGGAAACTATGCCATTAAATCGAAAATCCAATGCCTTGTGAGGTGCGTTACCATTACCTGGTGAATGTATCGAATTATCGAAGTCTTTTTATTAGATTTTCTGCTAACGCTGCCAATTCTTATTAATTAGTCACTGAAAATGAGTTATTGGAGATTTTAGTAAATGGATTCTTTCTAAGCAATATAATAAAATCATATTGTGTAAAAGACCAGCATCAAGAACACTTGTTCGAATTAGCCAAGGGTATATGACTATTTTTCCCCAAACACCAGATGCATAATGTCTATCTTGATTATAGAACATTCTACCTTACCACACCTCAGTCACAATATATGGCAGTTGATTGATGGATTAATCATTATTCATATTTCTGTGAATTCAAATATGGATATCGAATGCACTTCTTTTGCACTGACCCTCTCTACTCATTTATGAAATATGTCTCCTAATACAGAATATCAAAAGAAGTTTTATCTACAGGGTGTCAAACATACAAAGAGAAAATTATTTATAAAAACTAGCTAAATGTTGTGACTTTTAAAGTTTGAGCTATGTGTAAAAGAACGCTGAATGATTCAGTTTGTGTATTATATAAACCCATTTCAATGTTTTTTAGCAGTATCATCATATATTCTTAACAAGGTGATAAGAAATGTAATCATTAAACATGGACTTATTTTCTTCAGACCAAGAAAAATAAGTGAACCTCCATTTATTTTGTAGTCGTAACGATATGCAAAATTATATTTTACTACATAATGGTGATCTTTAGTAGAGCATTGTAAAACCATAAAACCTGAGTGGCAAATACTACATGGTATATCGCCCCTCACATATTACCTGCTGTATAATACATTCATTTTGTCATCATAGGACTTTCAGATGTACATCCATTTTAAAGGACTATAGCATCCACTATGCAATGGTCAATAAAATCATGTTCCAATACAAGAACAAATAACAAAATCTTTCAAGAGGTCATCCCTCCAGATCTTCGCAACCTTAGTGTAAACTGCACCTTTACTGAAAATGATTTGATTTATAGATATTATATTAGTGTATAAGGTAAATGCTTGTCTTGACAGATCTTCTTACATTTTATCGTTTGTTGATACTGGTAGCAATAGCGATTGGAAGTTATATAAGACGCATTTCAAGATACATTTGGAACAGACGGAGACAATTATCGGGCACAAGGCAACGGCTTGCTTCTGTCTTACTGCATTTGTTCTTCTTTAGCTGCGGATTTGAAGATTATATAGAGAATTTGAAGGTATTTCAGAAATATTTAAACTAGATGCAGTCATTTCTGTGGAGGTTCTAAGTATTCATTATATATTTCGGTTAATTAATTAATTAGTAAACAGCATATTTGTTGTGGTTTCCTTCAGCTGAAAACTTATAACATCTATACTCCTGTCGACGTCATTATTTCTTAGAAGATGATAATTCAGATGTAAACAAACAATAAATAAATAAATAAAATCATTCTTACTGTGTAATGAAATCAAATATTTCAAAAGTAGTCTACTCTTTACGAGTCGGGCAACTTCTAACAACACTAGTAAAAATATGAAAGAGGACTGTTTTTATTTCACTTACCAAAATTGCTTTGCTCCGTCGGTAAGTCACTCATTAAATCTAGATGCAGATTTTTTCCATTTTAATACAACTTAACAAATAAATAAAATTTAAGTTTAGATTTCGAAACATTTCAGGAAAGTTGCAAAGATAGACATCAGTAACGTGTCCTTGCATTTACGAAAAAAAATCACAGTGCTGTCTCGCACTTTCTAAGAAAAGAAGCATATAAGAATATACCATTTATAGGCACAAGCAAACAGACTGCGACTTATATACCTCTTACCATTTTATTCATTTATAATAGATTATTAGTATGCAATTTGACAGTTTTGACCTTCATCTAATGACCAACGTATTTGAATAAAACAGTCACATCTATACCAAACCTTTCATGTTCGAAGATGCAGACTATGATAAGATGAAATTCAACCTAAAAGATCTCTAAAGGAAATTGATGATCTGTTTTGTACTTCCAAAATAGCTTTATGTTTCAGAGATATATGAAGCGTTTATGTAAAGGTTATTCAAAGGGAGATAATCTTAAGTCAAGACTTCGTTATATGGTATGTTTATTTATTATATGATTTTTTTTATTGTTCCAGATATCGTCGATGCAATTAGGTGCAAATCCAAAAGATAACTCATTAGCTTGCATAGTTGCGTCATTGCCAGTGAAAACATTAGTATGCTTTTACATAATTTAAGTGTCTCATAATACAATTATCTGTAATAATTAACTATTCATTAACTTTAAAATCTGAAGTATGAAACTTTAAAACAATTGTTCTATTATATATTGTAATCATCCTTGTACAATTGTTTATAATTTGAAAGAAACAGGACTGTTCAATTGAATTGTAATTTTTGTTAATACTTTCTACTGGTTGTGCATTTTAGCAAATCAAAAAAATAAATATGTTGAAACTAAACTTCAGAAATTAAATTGTGAACTGATAAGTTGACTGCATCAACTATGTTTTTCCTGACCTTTTGTAAGTAAGAGAACATAGCCAGAAAATTGTTTCAACAAGATTGAAATCAATATGTCATTTTGTCCTACATGATTTTTTCAATATCGGAAAGTTTGTAACTTAATTAAGCCCATTTGAATGGCACATTTAAGCCAAAATTAAAATCGATGTCGTCTTTGATTGTGTTCTTCGTCTATTTTATAATCTGCTAAAATTTTTAGAACTGTGTTGCATTGAAATTCTATTTTCTTTTGAATTTATTGCATCTAATTCAAGAAGTCGTAATAGTGTGTACACATCTACATACATTGTATTTTGATCTCACACAAACATTAATCACGCACATTTGGTAATGACAATACATTAACTTAAATTTTACAGACCAGAAGGCCCTAAAGCAAAGCTTGACACTTGTATCAAACAATCAAGCGTATTTATCAAATATATCTAATTATCACCACGCATATTAAAAGCATCGGGAGTTTTAAAATACGATGTGTCTATTCGTCAGTGCGTCCGCCTGTCTATCCGTCATCCATCAGTGACAACATCTTCTACTCATGGCAAGGTGGAATACATAAACAAAATTGTATTACTTTCTTGTCCCTGTGGTAATTATCTTCGAGATGGATGTAATCTTTGACTTTGGACCCAACGGGCCCTGGGAGGGGGTGAAAAGTAAAACATGCACAAATTACAAGTACAGTTAAGATTGTGTTATAACCAGCGTTTAAGTCAATGAAGTTCATTATCTTTACTTAGATTTTTGTCCCTAATTAATATCTGTTTTGAATATCATGTCCGAGAGCCTTGCCACTTTATGTAGTTTAAGGTACATGTGGATTTGATGTGATGGAGGTTTCTCGGTGAGGGTGATTTATTCCATTGCACTCTGATTTCGTGGCAGCGCTACAGTAGGAGCTATGTTGTTACCTAAGTCTCAGAATTGGTTATATTTGTCTTGGAGCTAAATATATGAATTTGAGCGTTGGTTGTCTATGTATTGTTCTTTCCATCACCGTCTTCCATGTGTTTTAGTTTTTAGTTGTTGGTTTTGGCCTGAATTCTTACAGAAGATAGATAACAGGTGCGATTTCTTGGTTGGCTTTCATAGAAGCTATAATTTTGAATATATAAGTTTGAATGTTGGATAGTTAATTCTGATGGTTAGGTATATGGACCGTATTGTTAAATATTATAGTCTGTTTTATATATATGTCTGATTGATTGATATATTTGTTATGTTGTGTGTATGGCTGCCTTGGATGTGTCGCAGCTTATAATTACTGACTTCAGCTCATTTGAATTGGTATATACTCTCTATAATAGAATTTTCTCGTATTTCTACAGAATAGTCTTTCTACAATAGGTTATGTCAGTTTTCTAAACAGAAAGAGGGTGGTGGCTTAGCACGTTTGTTAAAATCTTGAATGTTTATGATCACTATGATATTTCACTAATAAATGTCAATTATAAACTTCTAAGCAGACATTTTTCACGACATTTTTCATGGCATGTCTAAGACTATCAAAGTTATTCAAAGCAGCGAGGAACAAGTGATGGACCTTCGAAATAATATTCCAGCAGTTCCTACTATAGACTATTTGAATATGCAAGGACAACGAGTTCCTGTGATATTAGTTGATCAAGAGAAAGCGTTTGATAGAAATGAGCATTACTATTTAGATGCGGTACTGGACAAATTTGGCTTTTATGTACACAAACACCTTCTTGAAAGTACGGGTAAATGGGACGAAAACCAAAGAATTCAAAATATAGAAAGATCGATCCGACAGGGATGCCCCTTGTCAACGCTATCATACGTAATAGCAATTGAAGCTCCTAAGTAAGAAATAGTAATATAATGGGAATTCAAATACCTAACTGGAAACAGGAATTAAAAATACTACAACACACTGCTAATATTGCCAATTTTATTCCTTTAAGCACCTACATTTTTGTAAATGTTGTGAAAAAATCAGGAACTAAATTTAATCATGTCAAAACCAAAATCTTACTGATAGAAAACTGGAGAGGAAATCGTCCCAGAAATTCCTTACCATTTAATTAAGGTAAATATCAAAGCATTAGGAGTGAACTTTGTCAAAAATGTAAACCTAGAAAACTTTAAAACTTTCAATAAAATGATGAAAGAAAAAAATGACAATCTTGGCACTTACGCCACTCAGTATATGGAGCGAGCACAGGCAGTAAAGATGTATACAGGAACAATACTGTAACTAAAACAATTGAAGTACCCAAATGATACCAATATAACAAGCATTAGTTGTGAAATTCAGGGAAAATAATAATGTATGAGAGGTGAATTTGATACAAATGTATACGACATAATACCAAAAAAAAACCAGTTATAAAATGCATTGGAGTCGCAGTAAAGTATTATGGAAATAAGTCTGGACGAACTGGGCAATAATAAAATCTTTTAAAAAACAATGATTGCTTCTAAAGTACCTACATGATGTCTGACTAATGATAGAAGTCGCCATACGGCGTCATATGATTAAAAGAATGCCACAAATGTCTTCTGTAATTAAGGAAAAGAAAATTAAACATGACATCACGCAATGTCTCGAACACAAAGCGGAGAAAGATGCTATTAAAATCAGCAATCAACAAAAATTAAGATATTACGACTACAATCTTTTATATTGTTATAGACTACCTAATAAAGACTTGCTCCAACAAACAATTGATTAATATCGATAACTGCGCTAAGCTATGGGCAAGCGCTCATACTTGAAAGAAGAGACCAAACTATGTGATGATCTTGAATGAATCCACCTCAGATATGAGTCCTCTGTAAGAGAAGGAATCTAGGAATCCACCCTCCTTACGGGGTGGTACCAGCCTGTGCGCAAACTGGAAGCCCGTCTCTTACATATCAAGATCTTTCGTGGAGGAACAACCTCTAAAACAGAGAAAGGAAAATAAATATAAAACTAAATACATTTACGTATGATATTGTCATATATTTGAAGTATGCACATTTTGTTATAGCGCCCCGTTATAGCGACACAAAGGTACGTATCAAAAGACAATATTCATTGTAATCGTAAGAAAATGAATACGAAAAGATAGGTTCCGATATTGTCATCGCCATGTTATCTAGCAAAGAAAGAGGTTTAAATACAGTGATATGCAAAATGAGATTTACTATATAATTTATACGTTTTATCCTCCTAACAGACAGATTTTTCCTTTATAGATGGCCAGACTGAAAGCTCTTTTTGTTGTATTCATAACAGGTAAGATTTTTTATTTCATTTTTTGGCAATCCTTTTATATGTTGTTCTAGCTGATTTTATTCCTCTCCGTCGGTTTCCATTTTAAACTTGATTTCCTCTGGTACTTCATTTTCCGTTTTAAGCAAGCATTGATACAGACAAGTCGCATGCTTTCCTCAGAATACGAGTTCTTCCTTCTGACCATTTAGGGATAAGGAATACTAGTTTTAATTTCAAAAACTTTTTAACATTTATAAGGTCCAGCGCTGAATGTTATTTGTTTAAACTTGGGGCAACATCCAGCACGTGATTAG
>QKMX01354130.1:1710-12673 GCA_003401595.1 Venustaconcha ellipsiformis
TATATATATATATATATATATATATATATATATAGACTAATTACCAGTTTCAAAATACCAACAAGTCATTCTCACTTAATGAAAAGTGCATTACCTCTTCAAATTGTTATAAATAAAAAAGATGGAGGAGAATAGATTCTTAATAATATCCAGATACACAAAGCGAAATAAAATGTTTCTGAACCATACACTTTGGCAGTGTAAAAAATGTAACATAGATATGGCTACAAGATTCACCCTGCCTGGATCTTGACAAAGTTGTGTCAATTTTGAATAATTTAAGCATGAAAAACAGGCTCCTTAAATCAATTCCAATTGACTGTAAAATCAGGATATGATAAAAAGACTCCTTCAATCAATTCTGACAGGCTGTAAACTTATGGCATGAAAAACAGACTTCTTTAATCAATTTCTATGGCCAGTAAAATCACGGCATGAAAAAGATTCCTTAAATCATTTTCAACATGCTTTAAAATGGCACTATGAAAAACAGACTCTTTTAATCAATTTTGATGGCCAGTAAAATCATGGCATGAAAAACAGATTCCTTAAATCAATTTCAATGGGCTGTAAAATTATGGCATGACAAAACAACTTGCTATAATTAATTATAACAGGCTGCAAAATGAAAGTAGGAAAAACAGATTTCTTGAATCAATTTCAAAGGGCTGTAAAATCACGGCATGAAAAAATAGCTTACTGTAATCAAATTTAATGCACTCTAAATCACGGCATGAAAAAACAGATTTATTTAATTTCAACAGACTGTAAAATCATGGCATGAAAAGAGATTACTATAATCAATTTCAACAGGCTGTAAAATCACAGCATGAATATATTGTCAGCAAGGATACAAATTTCTCTCCACTGAACCACAAATTTTATTTTGAAACAGTGCCCCAAAATTTATTAAATATTTCTTGATAAAATGACATTTTATGTGGTTTTCTTTGAATTCATAGTTTGTAGCAACCAAAAGATACATGAAATGCTGGTTTCTTTATGAACGCATCATTACTAATGAAAACAAACAGAATTTGACCTTGTTTCATATTTTTTCAAGAAAAGTCTCAACATTTTAGGCAGTTGTAGTTACCATACAGCCATAATCACAGCAGTCTTGTTTATAACACTGTAATATGCCTGGCGACCCTTCTAAAAGGGTATGTTAACAAGGAATGAATCAAGATCAGTATGTTATATACATTTTTACAATGTGATTGTTCATATCAAAGTTGAAATGCATAGTTTACCTAAAAATCTTGGGTGTTGGTTATATTATGTGGGTGGTCACTCACAAAAGTGTATTAATATAATAAAATCTATTTATGTAATAAAATCAATCTATACATTATGATTGTGGTTGTAAATGAGAGGTGGTTGCTTAGCGGAGGTTGCTCAAGACAGGCTTTATTATTTGATTGAAAATTTACACAAAGAAGCATAATTTCTATACTTTTTTCTGACTGATTCCATTTGAATTCAAATACTTAATTTCTTGCTAATATACTCAAATTAACCTAGGAAGCACTCATTCATATTTACTAGACATGTCCAAAGGGTTTGATGTTTTACTGAAAATAAAGCTCATTAATCAACATTGGGAGTTCTAAAAAATCCCTCGTATTAAGGCTTAAAAAATACATAATTTAAATTCATACAGGAGGTCAAGGGTATTGGCCTCAGTATTTGAGACGAACAATTTAGCAAGTGTTAAAACCGCCTGGACAAAGATTGGGAGTAAACCATTTTGATTTTATGGATAAAGAGTGATCTACATAATAACAGTTAAGTCATTTTCAAAAAGACAAAAGAAATCCAATATTCATTGAAATCTTTACCTATAATTATGACTTTGCACTAATACAGAGCAAAAACAGGGTGTTTTTATGTTTTAGCATAATAGTAAATTACCCTGTTCCAGTCAACAGCTGGATCTGTATGATATATGAGGGAGCACACGTCAGTTCATGTTTAACCTGGATTTAATAATGATTGTACACATTATGCAGTGACGACAAAGACAAACAACAAGATTTACTGACTTTATTATTGAACCATACCTTATTATGGATGGTCTAATAATAACCAGATTAACACTCATCAGCTTTTAAAAGAATTAACAGCATTCAAACATAAGCAAGAAGCATTTATATTTTTTTCTTTAAAAATGCAACATAACTTTTATTTTGGCACTGAAGCAATTTTGTAGAACTTGAAGCAAATCATGAATTATTAAAAAATTTCAGTAACAATGCCATGATTATGATATCAGAATTAGTATTACAAAGAAGCTTGTTATATTGAGGTTAGACTGTACTGTTATGATCTTATTTCATTAAGTGATGGTAAAATATATATGTTATGTACATTATAAAGGCAATTATATTATAAGGCTGTTTACAGTTCATATGGGCAGTGCTATAATGAAAGAGTGCTGTATTTAAAGTGGACTTCATTTCCACTATATGGCTGTCTACTCTACAGCTCATATGGTCAGTGTTATAATGAAGGAGTGCTGTATTTAAAGTGGACTTCATTTCCACTATATGGCTGTCTACTCTACAGCTCATATGGACAGTGTCAAAATGAAGGAGTGCTGTATTTAAAATGGACTTACCTTGATTGGGACAATACCTTACAAACAACTTTTTTTAATTTTCATGCTGGGAAAATTATTAATTATTCATGACACATGTCACTAAATATACTATTTATAAATATATGTAACAGTAAATATAATGAATAAAATACAACAATATTTTAACATGTAATAATATGAGTCTTTTAGGTTCTACAACTAACATTTTATCACAGGACCTGCATAGCCCCTGAGACAGGTATTTTTTCTCATCATAAGTGTCCATATTCTATATACATATAAAACAAATGTTTTCAACATTTTAAAAATAACTCTGGATTATGATTGGTCATTTTGCAAATTCTGTATCATGACTCTACAAATCAATGAGATTCTGCTCAGAGTGCTTCCATGTGTGTTCTGGATCAGAACTTACAAATGAGTGTCTAGACAATATGACCTCGTTAACTGAGTTTGGCCTATAAGGCATAATGTTCTTAATTAACTACTATCAATAAACAGATATTGAGCAGAATGTCAACCACTACATTTTGCTATTTCACTTGCTGATATGAAGCAGTATAATTGTATAGATTGTCTGATGCAACATCAAATATCTGAGAATTTATGTCCATTTTGGCACACATTTTTTTCCTATTATATTGATGAGCATTTTCTGAAGAGAGATGAAAGACTTTGGAATGCATTCAACTCACCGGGAAAAATTTTAAAGAATTATTTTCAAGCTTAGCATATGCATATGCTATGTATAAGATTCAGCTGATTCTCTGTTCGATCCATTACGCTTACGTGGGGTTCCGTGACTGTACCTAATAGGAGGAACTGTAACTGGCTTGTTTACAGAAACCTGACTGGAGACAGCTTGGGTGCTAGTGGTTGTGACACTGACAGTGCTGGCCATTGTATCTTCTGGGGTTGATGATTCCGAGCTAGGGGAGTTATCTCTGGATAGCTCCTGATTTTCTGTTAGCCTATTTTCCAGTTTCTCTTTCATCTGAGCTTTCATTATGACATTTGGAAATACAGCTCTCTGAATAGTTCTTATCACCAGTCTAGAAAAAGATACAAAGATAATATGAAAACCCTACACAGTCTGCAACAGGTACTTCTGGACTTCACATGAAATCGAGTTCCTATATTCATTTTCCTATAAGGATTTTCATACATTGAGCATTAAAAAATTAAATCAATTTGTTGTTTTCATATCAATAATTTTCCAGATATATTATGGTTCATGGGGCAATGGGATGGGATGTTTGAAAGTCACATTTCTACAGGTATTGAAAAGTGCAGATTTCTCTAAAGGTTTTCATTTGTCTCATATTTTTGTATTCTTTTAAACAGAAAGAAAAGAAAATGTCAAGAAAATAAGAAATACATTTCCTTCTCATGAAATGACCATTTTTTACAGGAGAATTGGATCTGGGCCTCTCCCTGCACCCCTTGGAACTAGCCCCTGGTTCACAACTAAAAAATTGTTCACTGCCTTGTTCTAACTATATAAATACATGCATAAACTAACATGGCACTACATGGGGAGTTAATATGTGCAGTAAATATAGATTTTGGAGGCTTTGTTTACTCCCATGGGGTCATTACTTGGAAACCTCTATCTCCACCCATGTCAGCAATGGTGGTTCAACACATAAGGTACTGGACATGTGAGCATAAGTGTATGAATTCTACTAACATGCCAATGATTAGCCAGAATAAGTAATCAAATTTCTCCAGATCTGTTTGAAAGGCTATAGAATAAGTGTATTAGCCTAAGGATTTTTCATTATCACTAAAAGTGAAAAATTAAAAAAAATATAAATTTTAAATAATTTTTGAATAATGGCAGTGAATGAAAGAAGAAAAGTAAAGCAACAAATATTTTGAGGGCTTTGATGTGGCAGTATTTCATATTTCAGGCACTTTAATATGTCAATACCATTCTGAGGTGCATATTTCAGGCACTTTAATGTAAATACCATTCTAAAGTGCATATTTCAGGCACTTTAATGTTAATACCATTCTAAAATGCATATTTCAGGCACTATAATATTGCAATGCCATTTTAAGATTGTGTATTTTTTTTGGTTAGTTTTTGTTGGGCATTGAGAGCTCCCATCTTGAAAATCTTGTTATTGCTATTCCTCCTAGACTTCTTATGATACCTTGTTGGCTCTAAATGCAAATGTTGCTGATCTTAGAACCAATATGTCTACCATAGCAGCCAATTTAATAGTTCTAAATTGCTGACGAATGTCAGAGGTGGTTTTAACAGTTAAAAGGAAGAATGGTATTATCTTGATTTACTGGAAATTCTTTCCATCCAGTAAATTATCAGCCCATTCACAAGGTTCTTGTTAGAAGACATTTGTGTGGCCATATTTGATGCAAATTTTCACCATTAACTCTTTTTTTAAGACATTCCTATTAGAATGTTTTGTTTCAAATTTTGTCAACATACATCTGATTTTGGTACCACAAGATGTTTGATAATATTTCAGTAAAAGAACCTTTTCTTTTTATTTGTATAAAGCAAATCTCATTCTTGATCTGATGTTTAGAAGATAAAGTTAAAATATCAAGGGCCACCTCTTTCAAGTATACATCAAGTTCACTAATCAACCCCTAACTCCTGTCAGTATACCTCTGCCGACTCAATGAAGTATACCTAAATTCATTAATCAATCCCCATGTGTAAATATACCTGTATTCACTATCAACTCCCAACTCGAGTAAGTGTATCTCAAATCATTTCAAATTTAGAGACTTTTTAAAATAGCAGTAATTTAAGAGAATTGTAGGTTTAAGATTGCATAGCACATTATAATAAATCATAATTTTTATGTATGTAAAAGATAATTTCTTTTCCTATGTTAATACCGGATATATTCAATTCAAAAACATGATAATTTAACAAGTGCTGAAGTTACAAGTTATGAAATATATCTGGTATTTATGCAGGAAATGAAGTTCCTTTATTATTACCAAACCTACAGGAGAATTGAAGCTTAGAAGATTAAATTCACTCTTTAGCACCCCACCCCCACCCTTTCCACATATTCACCTCACTTTCAAGGGCTGATCATATAAACATCTTCGACTTAAGACATTGCTTGGATTGGGATTACCTAATCCATCAAGGTGAAATTACATTTTAGGCATTTTGTAAACTATTTGTTTATATGTTTACTACAAGGCAAGTTTAATTCACTAATGCATCACAGTGGGTTTATCATTATTCTCAAGGAAGCAAGGGGAAATAATTTCTGAGACTTGCACATGCAACTGAGTCAAATTCCTTCAAGTCCAGTTTTTCTGGCAAAAAATAATTCCCCTGACAAAAGGTACATTTGCCTCCATTTTTGCCCTTGGTCACAAAATGCTTGTTTTCTAGCTGCAAGTGTATCACCTGTAGGAACACATTAAAGTGTCATATTATGATTGGTGAAAATAAGCATATGAGGATATACCTTTTGCACTTGAAATAATATAGGAATGGAAAAATACGACAAATATTTTATTATTAATTGCAAATAAATAATAAATCATTTTCAATATGTAAATCTTACCACATCAGTGTTATAAAATCCTAAATTGTTATTATATTTTTATGTGAAAAGATCACAGTGGGAGGCATATTACACACCTGCCCTGTTCTTTAATATAAACTGATATAGATTATTGAGTGTGTTTGCACAGAAATATCATTTCTTCATTCAGGCATAGTGGCCTGAATTTTGGGACCCCTAAACTGATATGCTTTTCCTTGCAGGTGCCATCCATCCACATATCTTAGTCAGAGTCTGTGATGTATAACTGATGTTAGTGTGTGGAAACCATTTTTCTTTTTATCAGCCACAGTGACCTTGACCTTTTAACCTAAAGATTGATAGGTTCCCTCTGTGCCCAGTGTGCAGATCATCCATAAAATTTGGCAACTGCTCAAGTTATTGTGCAGAAACCACATTTCTTCTTTCAAATACAGCGACCTTGACCACTGGCTTTTTTATTCTAAAACTGATTGGCTTCTTTCCTATTCAAGAAGCAAGCCACCTGCAAAACTTGATAACTGTAGACATGGAGAACTGGAGTAACTGTATGGAAATCACTTTTCTGCTTTCAGTTACATTGACCATAACCTCTGAAAATCTATAGAGTTTACCGCACCCCAACTGTGAGCCATCCACAAAGTTTCATAACTGTTCTGTGCAGAAACTGTTTTTATTTTTTCAGTTGAAGTGAATATGAGCTTTTGAGTGATTTTACAAAAAAGAAATTGGTAACAGCCAGATGGAAGGACAGACATCACAATTAATATGCCAAATTTTGGGCATCTTAAAAAAAAATTAATAAAAATCCTTAAATTTACTGAGAATTTATTTGGATCAAATTATGGAAGAAGTTTCTTAACAACTTAGCAAATACTGAACTAGTGTGCATAATCTTTATGCTAACATAATTTTGTTGGGACAAACATCTTTCATTGTGGGGGCTGAATTTACTATAATAGTTCCAACAATTTACAATTATAACTATAAAATCTGTGTGCTCCTTCCCATCCCCCTTTGCCAGAAAAGGTAATTTGGATCGGTAATTTTGTTTATCAAACATAACCATTTTCTTTGTTCAAGGTGTAGCCAAAGTCACTCTTTAAATTCTTGATTTGTAGCAACCAAATATTCCATAAAAACTGTTACCCACTGAATTAAAATTCATTCACAATACTTCATATTTTTGACACAATGGTACTATTAAAAAGTTTCTATAATTAAAATATTTACAGTTTTTAAACAGTTCATATTTTCTGTAATGATTTTACTTACCTTGGCAGGAGAGCTGCTACACATGTAATCACTACCACAATGGAATGAATGGGTTTGGCTATTGTATTCTGCATGACCCAGTATGGTGTGACAGGATGATCCCATGTGAAGAAAAATGAATTCATGATGATCCCAAACAACCAGAATACCAAAAAGCTCAGGGCTAGTGTAAGCCATTGGGTCCATATCTAGAAATCAGAGGAAAACACATTTACTTCATGAGATATGAATGCATCTCAATTTGTATGATGTAAAATTCTTAATGGAAATCAGGAGAGAAACCTTTAGTAAATTTGTAATTTCATAGAAACAAACTGGAAAATGATGTAAATTTCTTCCCATATCTGCCATTATTTACATTACTTTAATAATTGGTAAAAAAAGATCACTGTTACCATTTTGTGCAATTTTTTTTTCAAATTGAAATATTTATATATTGTAAAACACTTTTGAATGCATCTTCTACAAAAACTTTCAGCTTTGCATATTATCAAGGAAAAGGTTTAATGTAGATTTTCTACTACATTAATTGAAGTAAAATAGCAAACATTTATCTGAATGTACAACAAAAAAAGCAAATTCTGTGAAGTTTTGTTGATACCACTGAAAGTTAACAAACACATAATCTGAGTATGACCTTTAGGACAGGGCAGTTAAGTTAATAGGCAGACATCAAATGTAATCAGATTTGACTGTCCTATATTAAAAAGTACTAAAGGCTTTAAAAATCCAGAATAGGTCCAAACAAATGTTATCAGCGAACTGACCTTGAACATAAAACCCTTACTGTGGTATGCAAGAGAAAAATGAGAAGTATAAGTGTACCATAGTTCATTCCTGTATCTCAGTTTTAATGATATTAGAGAGATACAAAATGGAGACTAACATATAGACCTGTGACCTTGGCTTTCAATATATGACCTCAAACAAGCGATGCAGCCCATCTTTTAGTGACAATATATAAGTATAACATAACATACTAATTCAAGGCAATGATTACAAAATTCATCCTTTAATCTCATATGGTTCTAGTATTACAGTGAAAAAAAAAGTGTCATGATAGAAAATCTGCAAAAGAAACTCTGCGACATTGACACTGAAGATAACACTCACATTGCAATACATAACAACACACCTGATACTAAAGGTGTATTCATATCAAGTTGCATCCCATAATCTCAGATAGTTTTCAAGTTACAGGGTGGGAAAGGAGGTGATGGTAAACAAAAATATTAAGCCAAAATACTGACCTTGAAGACAGAACACTGACCCTGTGGTAAGTGACACCATTTTTATGGATGATGTGAATGCATATCAAGTTTCATCCTTAAATGTCAATGCATACCAAGTTTCATCTTTAAATCTCAAACAGCTTTAAAGTTAGAGTGCAATGGAATCATAAAATACTGATTCATGATCTTCACCTTGATGTCGCACCCACAAAATAATATGCAACATATGTAAATTGTAAAATACTGAACTGTGGCTTTGACCTTGAAGATATGAACCCCACACCCAATACATTGTCTAGCAATTATTTAAACATATACCATGGAAAATTAGTAGTTCAGTTTAGTTTGTAGAGCATTCAAGTTGAAATTTCCAGAGGTCCTGGCTTCAATACCCACCATGGCATGCCTGGATCATTTGCACATTCATGTCATTGGAAGAGGTTTTTAACTGCCATTTTCTCTGCATAATATATCCAAAATTCTGTGCTCTTAAAACCAAGAAATAAATGTATGCCATGCTTCATCCCTTAACATCAAATAACTTACAAATTATACAGCATAAGTGAAAATGTGATGGAAAAATACCAAGCTGTGAGCTTGATGCTGAAGATGGGACTCCAATATGATACACAACATACCCTCTACAGTTATGGAATGGATGGGAAAATGTAAAATAATGAGCCTTTGCCATGACCTTTGGAGACAGGGCCCATCATGTGGTATGTGATATGCCTTCAAGTGATGATGTGTACATAGGCCCCTTAGTCTCAAATGGTTTTAAAATTAAAGACCAAAAATGACAGTCTGACAGACAAATGGATGGATGAAGGTGCATATGCTTTGTGATAAATGTCACATGTATACAAAATTTTATCTCTCTATCTCAAATGGCTTTAAATTTATAGCAGGAATGTACAATGTAGAATGTAAAATGCCGAGCTATGTCCTTGACCTAGAAAATAAGACCTTCAATGTTGTATGTGACACAACTTCTAACAATGATGTACAAGTATACCAAGTTTTGTCTCTTGATGAGAATCATCTTTAAAGTGTGTGAAAGTGTGATGAATGGACAAAATGGTGTTCTACAATAAAAATAATACAATTATTGACCTTTTTTCAGTGAATATGAAGTTATGAACTGGTAAACCTCATATTGACAGACATGCAGCAGATGTCACCATGATAGGTTCACTGGTTTATAATGTCATATTTACCTGCTCAAATGTGTATAATATTTGTATTATATGATTTGGTACAAAATCTTTAAATTTTAAATGCAGCTTGAGAATGGTCAACATGTTATTTCAGGTACATGATGAAAGCTGCAAAAAGCCACCAAAAATGTCATGACATCATGGCAATAGTATATCAACCATCTGAGATTACATGATATGTCAGCCTATCAAAAAACATATCTCTGGATGGAATCACATATTGATATATCAAATAAATATATAGTTATATATACTTTGCATATGAACTATGTAGTTTTTAGTGTTTTAACTAACAGTGTCCATTTGAAACAAAAACAGAGATATTACAACATTATATAAACTTTGTTTTACTGTTTTATCTAAAGCAGGGGTCTCAAACTCAGACCACTATGAGAGCCTCATGAGAGCATTTTCGATGGCCCAAGGGCCTAACCACAACTACATCTCTCATGATACCTTTTGATGCCAGCAATTTGCGGGCCACAGGATACGGCTTGGTGGGCCGCATATGGCCCACAGGCCATAGACCCCTGATCTAAAGGATGAGATGTGGTCTTAATAACATCCCTTAAATAAATTAAAACATTATAGAGATTAACATTCTGACATAAAATACATTTCCAGTTCTACATATTCCTTTTAACAAATTATCCCCACTCGGGAGCTCATTAGACACCAGACTATAAGTGAAATTAGTTGTCACATGTAGGCTGACCACTTCTACTTGCAAATCTGTATTCACCTCTCAATAAAATATAAAAATTTGTACACAGCTTTGTTTTTAGTATTATGACTTAACTACAGACTTGTTTCTACAGGTAAAAATTTAAAATCAAATCTTCATTCTGATGGTACATGTTATCATCTTCTAATCCAAAGATATTCTATAATGACCCTACATGTACTGTATATGCACTCACTTATAAGAAGAATCCAACTGCAAACTGTGCAGATCCAGATTTTCCATCACATAATGCACTGGCAGATCTGGGTCTGCGCAGTTTGTTTGGAGTAAGCAGCAGAAGAAACAACATAGATCCAGATCTGTAGGCTTTTCCAAAACAGGATCTTTGTTGTTTGCAGTTTGACTCAACT
>QKMX01354132.1:2712-13587 GCA_003401595.1 Venustaconcha ellipsiformis
TGAATAGCCTATCTTGTGCTGAAAAATGGAGTTAAGCCCATCAACAACAACAACAATGAAGTGAGACGGGCACTGATATTTTTTAATATCCGTCAGAATCTTGTGCTAAAATTGGCATTAAACCCGCAACAATAACAACAACAGTATCATAAAGTTTGTAATTGGTTCATGTTAACACTCACTCTGTAGCAATAAAATCAGCATCTTCCAACTCTTTGAAATAAAGGGATTTACATTTAATGTCATAATTTCAGTTCCGTTAAGGTTAAAAAGCACTGTATCGTGCAGCTTGAAAAAGTCACTAATCTCATAGTTCAATTGTCAAACACTTGCGTAGGTACCAATCAATAAATTTAACCACACTGCATTATAAAATGAATGTGAGCAAGAGCCAGCTGATTATTATTTTTGCTGCACAAGTAATCTGATATTCAATATGGCCACCATGGTGGCCATATTAAAATTATATAGCTAATGTAGTCTCATGATAAACAGTCATACTGACATGGGGTTTTCACCAGAAGACTTTTAATCTTTTCTAGGTGTCTAGCTGGTCTTAAATGAAAATGATGCCGACCCGATGTCCAGTATGACCACCACATTGGCGATCTTGAAAATCTTGTTATTGCTACTTCTCCAAAATATATGATCGTATCAACATGGGGTTTTAACTGAAAGACTTTATGATATCTAACTGGTCCTCAATTAAAAGTGCCAATCTAATGACCAATCTAATGACTAATCTGATGGTCAATATGACCACTGTGGTCACAACTCCTCCTGAAGAAAAAGTTATATTGCCATGAGGCTTTAACGAGAAGACTTCGTATGATGTCCAGTTGGTCCTATATGAAGATGATGCTGATTTGATGCCCAGTATAGTAGTCAGTTTCCATTTTAAAAATCTTATCTCTGCTCTCAGTGGATGGTCACGTCAACATAGGTTTTCAAGAAAACACTTTTTATAATATGTAGTTGACCCTGAATGAAAATGTTGCCAATATGATGCCACCATGGATTCATCAATGAAAGACTTATGCTGATGTCTAGATGGTTCTAAATGAAATAGGTGCCAGTCTGATATTCAGTATGGACACCATGGAAACAATCTTAAAAGCCTTGTTACTGCTACTATGCCTAATTGTAAAGTTATGGGTTTTCATCAGGAGACTGAATATATTATCTAGTTGGTCCTTGATGAAAATGGTGCTGATCTATGGCTGCCAAAATGAACATACTGAAAACTGTGGCACTAATTCTCTTGAACGGATCGTCATATCAACATAGTGTTCACCAAGACTTTGCTAATAGCGTCTTGTTTTGTCCTAAATAAAATTAGTGTTGATCAAAGCAGCTAATTTAAAAATTCTTTTGCTCAAGAATATCAAAGATTGTTTCACCACCCAGCATTTTGCTTTTTTAAAAAAAACATGAGCCACACATTTACACTTCAAAGAAACATTACTGTTGATCACAAACTTGCCAATAGTATTTATAAATGATGGTTTAAGGCCGTGATTTCTAATAACTTTTTATTGTCTTTCATTACAGAGAAACCAGTACATTATTGGAAGAAGAAAAATGGCAACGCGGTGCAAGAAATGCAAGGTATTCAAAGCATTCGTATGTCTCCTTCCCAAAAGCATCTCAAACATGGTTCATGTGTCGGGAAAAAAATGTTTATCTCTGGCTCGTCAGGGCGGGGGCAGATTTGTTACACCTTGGCCACCTTTTCATAAGCCATTACAAATTGCCCTTCTATCCCAATGGTGACCTTTCAAAGGCCATCTAGATCCACATCGACCAACATCAAAAAGTTTCTTTTCCATTGGCAAGACAGGAAGTGGCTCACAGTAGGATTACCCTTCGAAAACTCGCAACCAGAAGTCACGATTTGTTTAGATGCCACTGTGGTTGGAGATTATACATATACTACCGGACTTTATGACGGTCAGTGGCAAATGTACGTAGCAAGAGATGGCTTTTAACATCGACCTCCTGGAAATTAAAGTAATCAACAATACAACCAATAATTGGGTAGAAAGTTTGCTTGGACATACAGTCTTAAAACAGTCAGAAAATGTGTTAGTGTTCGCGTACCTTGTCAGTCATGGAGGGATAAAATCATCGGACCTTTGTGTCATGGTGTGGGATTACCTTCGATGGTGCAACCAATACCGGATACTTTTTCATGTCCTCCACATACCAGGGCAGCTTAAGGTTTTATCAACCTCATTGTCGAGGACAGGACAACTAATGTGCACAGAGTGGTCTCTCCATCCCTCCATATTCAATCTAATGTGCACCCTACGCGGCTTCCCAATGATGGATCTTTTTGTGAGTAGGTGTAACAACAAATTGCCCACCATCGTCTCCCTTTTCTGGGCCCATAATCACAGGCCGTTGATGCTCTATAAGTCATCTGGGAAGTAATGTGGGTCTTTGCCTTTGTTCTATCAATCATGATACCAAACATAGTCCAGAAAGTGAGGGAAATGAACTGCCAGATAGTTCGAATATCCCCTCTAGGATAGGACAAGTCCTGGATCAACGATCTGATCTCCCTGACGACAGACGTATTCAGGAAAGTAATGGCAAACCCCATCCTTCTCAAGCTGCCCAGACTGCCATTGTTATATCCATGTCCATAGAATAGTAATCTGGTATCAAAGTATTAACAAGCACTTTGTAATTCAAATGAATATCTAAATAAATAAATCCTCTCAAATTAAAATTGAACACAACTAAAAAGATTGATTCAACTTAAAATGTTAAGATGGGAATACACAATTATGATGTAAAAAAAAACATCAGGTATATTACTTAAATATTAGTAAAGAACAAGGCAAACATCAGGTAGACCTGGAACACCAAGGGGAAAACCATTTGTTTGAACTCTGATCCAAATTTACATGTTTACCTATAAGTACTATTATCTTAAAATATAATCTACATTCAAAGACAAAACTTAGCTACGTAATATGTTCTCTACAAAATATATTACATTAGTCAAGTGGGCAAAACCCCTTACCCTCAATTGTGGATGAAGGTCAGTCACACAAATACAACTAAATATGCATAACCAAAGCAGGACTGTCTACTATTCACACATGCCACCACAAGTGGTCATAATTGAAAATTTTCTCATTAACACCTGGTTGGATGGTTATATCAGAATGGTTTTACAGGAAAAGATTTGTTATTGCATATGGTTGGTCATAAATGAAAATAGTACAAGACTTCATACAAGGATACTTTGTATTGAATTCAAACTTTAAGGTAATTAATGTTTGATTGCTAATTATCTCAATAGCAAACTGCTAATGCCTACATAGATGAACATTAAGGAGTGGCCATATAATGCTGTTCATGGTACTCCTGTTCAATTACGTTTTTAATAACACTTTTGTATTGTTCTCAAACAACAGATTTAAACAGCACACACATATACACACGCACGCACACACACAAATTACACATAATTGTCAAGTGATGGATTTGTGTTGTAAACAATGTCATATGAGTGTCATGAAGTTAACGAAGATGGTTTTATTAATGTAATTAATTTTATTGAAGAAGACAATATAAAGTTTAAATTAACTTTGGAAGCATTAGATTTCTTGTGGAGAGAACTCTCCAAACGTGCGATACTGATTCGAAATGTGACATATTCAATTAGACCCACATGATTGTTTATTATGATATACTGTGATATATGGACATTCCATGATATCTAAATGTAGGGTTGTATTGGTTTTACACCACTAGAAGATATGGCGGTCTCCCTCATTCTCATTCATAAGTTGTTATGAACGAGAAGGGGAAGGATATAAGCAGACTGAAAACAAGGTTAAAATCCCCAAACGAAGAAAAGGAGACTGGCCTCATGGCCCCCAACCCCCATTCGGACTGGGGTCGCTAAAAACTGTTTGGCAAACGCTATTTCGCCAATTTCGCAGGCCAGAAACAACCAAGCAAGAGCAAAGAAAGTATTACCGGGTGCCCCAAATCCTTAGGGATCCTTTACATTGCTGTTCTGTACCAGCCAGCTACCTTACCTCCTCGTCATACACATTCAAATATTAAGTACCTAAAGTGTGTTAATGGATCGATTTACTGAATGAATGTGCTGCATTTTAGTTTCAAAGTGAATGAATTCCTACGTCTGAACTAAAGATTGTCTTTTGTACATCAACAGCTAAGTATCATTTACCAAGTCAAGTAACCGCAAGGATTGAATTGAATGTGAACGTTTATAACAATACAGTTTTAACCTTGTTTCCTACAGTTGCCACTATATAATTTCATCAATTAAATTTCTAAAATATATTTACTATCTTCGTAGTGATAACGATGTCTTTTTTTGTTATTGTAAAAACACCCCACCCCACCCCAAACGTTAATATCAATACAGTTTTAACCTTGTTTCCTGTTTTGGCTACTATCTAATTTCATTTAGTTCATAAAATACAGTTTAGTTCATAAAATACATTTACTATCGGAATAATGATTACGATGTATTTTGTGAAGAACAAAATCCAGAAAGACAACGTGCTAATGGTTGATGACTAGAAGAATAAAGGGTCTTACCTTATAGTAATTAGCTTACATCATGTGTCGGCTATTGATGTCATATAGGGGGGTTCTTGTTTTGACAACTAAGCAGTCCATAATGCATTCATATATTTGTAGAATAACCAACACCAAATGATGTACAAAACAGGGTTTAAGCACCAAGTAGATAACCTTGTAACAGCTAGCCAGCGACGGGCCTAGCGTATATTGCATATGGAGACGAGAGTTGGTCTGATCAAAGATGCGGCGTTTTAATTGCAACACGAAGATAGGCTCCCCATAGATATACGGGAGACGACTTACATCAACAATGTCTTTAGATGCGCCACCTATATAACATCTGCAAATGTGTAGGGGCTGATTTATTATTGAGGCGCTTTTACGCTATCTTAACAACCACATCGTTAATTATAGTGGGTCTAGACTTTTGGTAGTGACAAAATAAAGATATTGCTACTTATGGTAAATGACCGGTTTGTGCAGACAAAATCTACTGACGAATCGCGATGGCATAAGAGTTTGAATTTGTTCTTTATTAGGCACTAAAATGTGTTGAGGAAGATGCAGTGTTTACGTCAGAGAGATAATACATTCAAGATATATATTCATAGTATGGTTGTTAGCGGATACTCCATACTCTTTACCAAGCGTATTGCAGCCGGTGGCAGGGGAATTGTTTTGACAAGCAAGATAAGCAATTCCGTTTATGCCTGAGACTCGCAGATTTGTATTGACCGATAGGCAGTAACTGTGATATTGCAAAAACGTGGGGCTTTTTCAGTGCGTGCTACTGCGCTTATTGTTCTCACGTACGCCCATAACCCTCTGGTAACACCATAGCGTATAACTTAGCTGCAATAAAAGTGGATAATTTCTTTTTGCGCCATGGAGCAGTACGTTAAGGCGATCACAATGCATCGTATCTTGGTTGTGCACTGGAGACAGGTCTTGTGCTTTGATGGTCTGAGACCTGGAGTCCAGGCGAAATAGTGGTGCCTTAATAGTTTTAGAAGCCCAAGCCCATGGGGTGTGAGGGTTTAATGCCTATGCTTTTTTCAGGAGGTAACAAAAGTTTCAATTTATACTGACTACACATAACTATAAATTAGTGTAAAGTGTTCTCAAAAAATACGGTATCGATATCCGATCATGGTTTGCATTGTTCATACCAACATGAAAGCCATTCATGCAAGGACGTTCTCTGCATAATTTGGTTTTAATTGGTAAAAAAAAATTATTAAAACAAATTGTCTAGAGATTTCAAAATAGAGGACATAGGGCCATGACATACTCATCACACCTTGCACCCTGATAAGATAACAACAAAAATGCGAGGGAAAAATATTTTATTATTTAGATTTTTATTGGATCATCAAATTTGTTTTGAGAAGATTTACAAAACAAGTTTATAAAAAGTCAAAATATCCACACAAAACATTCAAATCAAAGCAAAATGAAACACTAAGATATTGCATACATAAAACGTACTTGTCATATAAATGTAAACAGACAAGAAGATATTAAAACATTAGTACATATCAAACATGGCACAACAATCACATATCAAACTAAAAGAAGTCAAACAATGAAGCACGATAACACTATTATTAACACTATAAATATTAAAATTAATATCTTAATGATTTTATATCCTTACCACATTTTGTCTGAAAAGTTTTAAAGCTGATAGTGGATTGTAAATCTACTGAGAGGCCATTCTATGCCCTTGCCTCAAACACTTAAGTAAATTGCTTCAACTGCTACAAATACCCATCGAGTTTTTAAGCTGGTCTTGTACAGTGGCAAATCAAGAAAGACGAGAATTGGATTGTTAAGTGTTTGGGATCCATGGCATACAAGACCTCCTACATTAAACAGCATATATTGTATACAATTTGTTCTGAAATCCTTGGAAAACTGCGCAGATTAACCATATTAAGAGTGTGACTGCGGTAATATTAGTTTCAAATTATGCGCATGTTGCTATGTTTTAAAGTCTATATATGCAAGTCTTTAGCAGACTACACTACATCTGAACAGTTGCTATGGAGTAGAATAAGAGTATTTTACAAGAATTTTATGTTATGTACTGGAAGAAAAGAAACAATATCTATCTGAATTTCAAAAAACATTTTTCGTTTGAAAATATTTTCTGCAATAGTTCTTGCAAAGTTAATTTCTTGCAAAGTTAATTTCTTGTCTAAAGTAATATATAAGTAGTCACAGTTCTTTACTCTTGAAACTGTTTCATGAGTTTAAGAGACCAATTTTTCTAACAAAGTATATTTTCAATGATATTTACCTGATCAGAAAACATTAGAAGCAATACCACCAACCATCCCTCCCAGTTAAAATTTTTAGCAATATGAACTTATTGTTGTCAGTCATGTATGTGACAGAGAGTGATCCCCCTTGATATAGGGATTTTCGTAAAATCCCGCGTGTGCATCAGCATGGAGCGGAAAGCATACTCTAATAGTAGGATGTAACTGTGGGAGGTTGTACTTGTATATGATCTGTCAAGTATTATGGAAGAAGAAAATTGGTTTCTTCACCAAAAATACATTGCCCGATCATAATACCGTATGATAATAGGTAAGAGGTGGAGGGAGTTGCATCCTCTTAGCCGGATATATCATCTCCAGTTCCATAAAGTGCGTGAGGCAGTTTCTAGATTGAGAACTCAGCTGGAGATGTCAAACAACTCAGATATGTAACCTTTCGCACTGTAGCAATCAAACCCATCAGGTCTCATTGAGCTTTTTGGGACGAAAGATCCCACCAGGTCTAATTGAACCTTCTGGGATGAAAGTACCCTGAGCCTTTTGGAATGAAAGATCACCAAAATTAAAGCTTGAGAAAGCTAACTCCGACCTCCATCCTATGGCTTGTAATATCTCAGCTAGGGAACTACACCCATTTCATAAGCCGAAATGTGTAACAAGTTCATATGACTTGGGGTTAATTCTCTGTATGAAGAACATATAACACACCTTATCCAAGGTGAACTGAGATGTCATTCCTTCCCTCTCTCAGTGGTAAGAAAAGACAGGATCTCCTTCGTTGCACTGGCATGGTTACTGTTGGGTACCTCTTCAGAGCTCTCACCAGGTCCTACTAAAATACAGAATTTTCATTTCACCTTATTTTCATAAGGAATCTGAAGAGACAAGAAAAATTCCATTTAATGTCTTTGAAATGTCAGTGTTTCTTCCCAATGTTCCCTATCCGGGACTTACTATGCTTGAGTTGGGCATGGTTACAAGTAGGCTGCAATCACTTCTTACATCATCACGACTCTAACATCTAGCATGGAGTGACGCTACGTTCTATTAATGATTATATGGTCAATCTCGGATCGAGTCCTCCCATCATCTCCAAGTTATTTTATGGATGTCTTTATGTGCAAAGATAGTTCCTCCAATAATCAGCTTCCTGGCTTCACGTTACTCCTGAGAAATTTACAATCAGGATCCCCATCCAATTTTTATTTATAATAGTTTCATGGCTGTTGTTACAGAACCCTAGTCTATCAATGAAGTCTCCATTTTGAATCCTGCCATATTTTCGGATGTCCTCAACTACAGTCTTATTAGGGAGAGGATAAACTGTTTTCTGCTTGACTAAAGATTACTATCAAGACCATGTCTAATATGGAGGCTAATGCCACAACATTCTGTTCTAACTTGTGTGTATCATTACAGGACTTCCATTCCATCCATAATGAGGAGAGTTTTGACATATCCAAGGCTGTAACATGTATGTGTACTGCTGGAGTGTCTATGTGGAACACAGCTGTACATGTTTTATAGAATCTTCCACAAAAATTTGATAGCAGGCATTCCGAATATAAAGACGTCTTCTGATACTAGGGTCCTGTAACTGTTTGTAAAAGAAAACCGATAGGTCAGTTACTATGGCAGGAATCTAAATGCTGGTTTGTCTTTCTTGATTGGCGAAGTTAACAGATGCTGAACTCTGGACCAATCTGTTAAAGGAGAAGTAGAAGAATGACAAAACTTTTTTGCTAACTTAAGGTAGTTTTCTTTTCACATTGTTATTTTGAGCAAAGATGATAAAGCTTGTGAATGTAGTTCATTTTCTATGGAAGAACAGGTTCACTGAAAATTCTAATGTACAATCCGAGCTGGCTGAAGATTATTTAAAATGGTGATCAATCGAACTAGTGAATCACCCTGATTAGAATATGGCAACTTCCTGCAGATCACAGAGCACATCCTCTTTCCAACTGGCATATTCCATCTCACATGGGTACTCATGCACCAAAATGGGCATAGGATAACTTGAATGTCCAATGGCACTATAATGGATTTTCTGATGCATGAGAGCGCTGGTGTTCTGGTGTTAGGTAGAAATCAGGTTAATAGGTTTCATCAAAATGGTTTGTCAGGTTGAGGTGACATCAGCATGAGTGCAAATACAATTGAGTTTCAGTACAGCTGGTGCATATGACACATATTCCCAATGTAGCAACCTACCCATGCTAGACATGCACTATGACTGTAATCCACACCTTGCATGCACTTAATTCTGCCAAAATCTTAACTAGAATTATAGCAGACAATAATATACAGGTGAAGCCAGCCTAGTGTCCTGCTTTACAAACCAAAATAGCGGACGTTACTTGGCTATATCATGTGAAGCTACCTGTGAAAATACCTGTCCAAATAACTCCATAATATTAATGCTTGAGAAGCATTATCTTCAATAACCATGAATTGGATGCTATTATATAAAATATACGGTGTCAACTTTCCCAAGAAAAGGCCCCAAGAAACTGTCTATACAGGTATAGTGTTTGAATTGTCAATTTTAATAACCACAGTATGGATGCTATGACTATAAATTCTCATCTTCGCTAGTCAAGGTTCCCATATGTTAATGAAATCTATGTATTGTTGGACCGATCAGGTGCTTCAGTACTTGTCCAATCAACATTTGTTGTATTTCATGAGTTGCCTCCTTTAGTATGTAATGCCAACTAAACCAATAGCATGTTACAGCGGTGCATTGCTTATTTATGCATCCATTCCAGTTGTGTGCTTCTCTTGATTTTGATTGTATGCCATTAGATCCAGTGAAAATCCCAGCTGCGAGGCACTGAAACATCTGAAAGATCTACCAAGGAGTTGATGGGATAACATGTTGGAACCTTGATTGGCGAAGATGATAAATTCTCTATAGAAATTGTACCCATATGAATCTGACTGAAGCAAAAGTTATATAGTGAAACACATGCTGCATAAACTTAAATAAATAACCACTAAAATGAGTTTGCTATACAAACATTACTTGCACAATATACTAAAGTTTTCAAAATTATATGAATGCTCCAGGCAGAGAGGCCACATTATTTATCCATTCAGGCAAGTACAGAAGGGCACCTAATTTTGCAATACAGCTGTAATTTTACAACAGACAGAAAAGCTCTGTGAAAGAAAGGAAAAAAAAAAGTTGGAAATATTAATGGAGTATGGCGCCCTGAGAAGTGAAGCTCATTCAACTTGACCTAATCTTGAACATCTACCAAAAGTTTTCAAGGTGCCTTTTTTTGGTCTCTCACTGGAATAGAACACGCTACTTGGCATGAGAGAAGCAGTAACTGACATACACATAGGAACTGGCACCAATTGCAATATCCATGGGAGATCACTCTGCTACATGTGGCCTGATAACATTTATCTCTCATGGCAAAATTTTTTATGCTTGGAGAGTATTATTTGCATGGAAGTTGTAATACTTCTAAATTATTAGTATTATTGCCTCCTTTATTATCTGGTTACATATTTGAAGAAGATGTGGGATAGTGTCAGCAAGTTTTGCTTAATTTTTTTTTGTTGTTGAACGAATTGCATAACTCGGGTTATTTTGTCAACATTTTAGTCGGAAAAGCAAAAAGCAGTATTATATGCTTATATATCATTTATCATTGGTATATCATATACATAATTAATGAATAGAAATGTTTAACAATGGATCCTTGTGGAATACATGAACTGATGATCTAGATTCCAACAAATTACTTTCTATTTAATGTATATATTTACCAACCCACAGTATTTCAGTTTCCTTCATGCCATGTTTTAAGCTCTGCTTCAGAATAGAGCGAATGATAGTGTCCAAGTCTTTATATAATGGCTACCATTCACACCATAATGCCATTCTTGATACTGTTAAAAACATTTAACTTAATCAAAGAAATACATGCCCCTTCCTAAAATCTAGGGTTGCCAAAACATATTAGGGTAATGCAAGTTTGTGTGTGTGTGTGTGTGTGTG
>QKMX01354133.1:0-11380 GCA_003401595.1 Venustaconcha ellipsiformis
TATATATACTTTAATGGATACATTAAGCCTTCTGGTACTTACGCGTCTCATAGAACAAATATAGTACACATTTTATCGAAATTACCTGGAATATTACATGTTAATACAGCGTGTGAGTGTCAATGAGGTTAGTGTTTATTTTCAAGAAATAATTTACTTGAAAGCAGACATATACCTTATATATGATCACGGTAACCTGTATATAAACCGTTGTGGTGTTTTTATCGTAAAATCTAAATGGAGAATGGATAAGATCAATTTGTAACAAAGCCTTTATTTTCAAGCCTAAATATTAGTCCAGTGCATTACTTCTCATTACCCGCATAATGAAGAGGAGAATACATATTTATATGAAGCTGACCTTGGCAGAATATATGTAAGATGAACCATTAAAGATAAGCTAACATAAGCTTGACAAGAATTTAATCGGCTATATAATAAACAAATATCTAAATTCATAACCTTTTTAACATCACGTGTATTGTTATAAGCCTTATAATTCTGTTTCAATACCATGCATGTTCTTTAAAGAAGAATATACATTTATATCAAGGAAAATATTTATGTTGCATTTATAACAGCAACTTTAAAGGTCAGGTGCATGGATAAAGCATAAATCTTCTGTACTTTCATTGACTTTGACGTATGTGTATAAAGAAAGCGAAAAAAGCGAAGACGACATTGCTTTAGTGGTATCACTCCAAATGTTATTTGGTAAAGATTGATTGGCTAAAACATCATCACTATACAGACAATGATATGCTTGTCATACAATCAGTTTGAGATATTTTCTCAAGAATTCTTTTCTTATAAAATCGCATCCACTCATCCATACAGTGTACGCACGTTCAACCATATCAAAATTTGAAATCCTTCAATACATCTATAGTTGTAAAAGAATAATTTATAACACATACTACTAAAACGAATCCCATGTGTATTTGCGCGTGTGTCTATATGTGTGTTTGTGTTTATGTGTTGGTTTATCTGTGTATATTACCAGTGATGCCACTCATATGAGACTCAGTGAATCAACAGCAAGCTATGCTAACATTTTGAAGGGAATTATGTTATAGTAGGTGTGCAAGTCATACCATTTAGCTTATTTATATGAGTAGACCATGCATGTAGTCGAAAATCAGTGAGATTATTTTAATTTGGGTCAATGCATCAAGTAAATTAAAAAAGGTAATGGATTGTGAAAAGTTATAAATATGCAGAAAATTCTAGTCAATAAAAACGGTATATTCCATAGCTGTTGCATATATCTCTAATACAAGAAAAATACAAGGACTTTGATGATATATTAATGATTCTTTTCACATATGCAGTAACATCTGAACTCGTGTAATGATTCGTCAGTATAATTATTTCTTAGTTTAGCGTGCTATTCGTTGTTGCTGACATTTTGTTGGGGTGGGGTGGGGTAGGTGATGCAAATGACATATTCATTAGAATTGCTGTCCGGATTTATAATGAATTTTGTTTAGACTGAAAAGTGTATACGTATTTGTTTTCAGTAAGAGCGTAAAATGCATAAGAGGAACTCATTGACACAAATCCTCTTACTTTTACATCCACCTGCTCCAAGTGATTCAGCTAGTTTATCTTCCCATCAGTCCGTGCACTCATTCCTTTGTTGGCTTGTCATTTCAGTATTTTTGTGCAATCGAACCTGAATCTACGTTGACTGGTGGACGATATCGTAGTGTGATTTAACGACAATGAGCAGTTATTAATAAAGTTTTAGATTCTTGAATGTGCCCTTGGAGCAGGAATTTCTTTTACATTTTGCTATTGTGTTTTATATGCAAGAAACAATATAAGGATGCGATGAGGACAATACAGTTTTGACTACTGAATGAAAGAGAGGTAGTGTGTCGGTTTGAAATGAGGTTATGAGTGTTTACGAGATGAAACGTGTGGGTAATTTGGAAAGATTACACCTGTAAACGTTGTTGACAAAAGCAATCGTTTCGTTCTCGTGTTTTTTCTCTTACCCTCAAACGACGCAGTAGGTGTGACATTTGCTAAACAATCTCTTAAAGAAAATCGCAATAACAAATAAAACCAAGCAGTTGAAAAGGTAATTTACCCGTTGCGCGAACACGTTTTAGTGCATAACTAAAGTCCTCTACTGCATGAATATGACAGCAGTCAAGGATAAGATACATTGAATTAACACAGTTACCTCATGAAAATTTCAACAGAAGGCTCAGAACGGCAGAATAAGATGACGTCTCATCTACTGCACAAGATATCTGAATCAAAAAGAAACACCCATACATTGAAGGTTTTGTTTAGTAGGTTTTACATCTGAACAATTTATGAAATGTATGCAGAACATTTACACACACTATTTTGTTATATCCTTAATGACATGCTCAGACAAATTCTACAGAACTCAGAAAAGCGAGTAAAGGATGAATGAAAGCAAAGTGATAGAAAATAGAAGTAAAATACAGTGATAGGAAAAAGAGGAAAAAGGAAGAGAAACTAAAGACAAATAACACAACAATCCCAGTGAGTATATACACACATCATCTTTCACTTTAGTCCTCTTGCTGTACCTTAACTCATCATTATTGTTATTGTGATCATGCTATCGCGCAAAGGTACATTTTATGCCGCGTTTACCACCGTGTACACACACATATATACAATGTCAGAAAAATTAGACCTATCGCTCAGATATTCTACTCGAAACTCATTTTTTACAGCAGACTGGATTTATTTTTAGTCAAGTACAATGCATTTTATATGTAAAAAATTAGTGTGTGCATTTTACACATGTGACAATAACCTCTGTAAATCAAAATGTCTGCATGTAGAAATTATATAAACACGTCTGCGTTTTAGTTATTTGTTATATGATAAAAACGTACGAGTACACAATAATCGTTACGAAAACATTTAAATAAAATTTTTTAATGATTCGTAATTAGGAAAACATACAACATGTTATCTCAGTCATTGTTAAAACAGGTATCGACACCGCCAACATATAGACAGTGGTCTGCATGCTAGAACTGGCAAATCATATAATAATACGATTATTTGCTAAACAGTCTTCGATTTAGTGTACGGCTCCAGTGGTCTAGTGGTTTTAGCGTCCGACTTGGATGCGGGGGGTCGCGGGTTCAATTATTGGCCGATTCATACCAAAGACTTCTAAATGTTGCACAAAGTTCTGCCTCGCTTGGCGCTCAGCATTAAGAGTTTAGCGTTAGGACTGATCGACCTAGCGTCAGAATAATGTGACTGGATGGCACATCGTGTTACACGTCTGAGCGATGATGTAAAAGTGTTAAACATCACTATAAACCGCCACACAGCAGACATAGTAGCGAGATGACTAAACAATTGGTAAAGCTACTTTAAAAATCCAAATCATATACACGCTCGATTTAGTTATTTAATCATGCATTCAATATTCAATCGCAATGTCTTAATCTCTATACAGTGCGCCAAAATCCCAAAATGTAGTAATTTGCTATGTGCATTGTATTCATATTTAGAATGGAAGCCATTCTGTCAAAATTATTCCAAATATGATTTAAAAAAAAACAAACATCGACCGTTAATTTTCCAAGAATAGTACTCATTTTCTAAGATGTCCAGCAATTAACTAAAGCTGAGCAAGGACAAATTGGACAGATACATGTCAATATTATAACTGACACCATAATATCAAGCTACGATTGTGAAAATCTTACTTGTACAGCAGTCTCTGTATGCATACCATCTAAAGCATTCAATATTCAAACGCATTATAAATATTAAGGGACATATCAGTGAAATAAAGCACGGTTATTTCTCTATCCAAACGTTTGCTTCAAAGCAATTCTTAAAAAAATGGATAGTGTTATTTAAGCCTATAGCAAACACAATGCATCCCCGTTTTTTGCTACTGATTAATCACGCCACTCTCCAATTAGTATCCACTGACGTTCTTACTAAACATTAGACAATGACCAACACCGCAATCAATTCAACGTTGCAGCAACGATGAACTGAGCTTATGGCAATAGTATCATATAACGTTGTGGCAAAGGAACTTGGTGAACTTGATGGAATATTGATACAACTTTGTTACTTAGCGTCATTATGTAACATTCATGCAACATTCTGAGACAATTTCAACACCAATATTGAAAAGTGAAGAATCAGAGTTGCTTTTGTTTCTAAAACCAATACGCCCTACTGCTAGCAAGAAAGTCCAATATTTAAATTACACGTTGTATAAATGTCAACATTAAAATCCATATAGGGTGATACTGAGAAAGTAGGATGCTCATGGCGACTGTCATTGTCACCATATTCGATGGCAGATCTGAACTATTTAAATTTGGGACAAACCAACATCACCAGCCATTACAATGTGTATCAATATCATGTAAAGGTATACAAATGCACATAATTACTCAAACATTTTGTACAAATATGCGCATTTGGAAGGCAGTGAAGCATGATAACTCAAAATAATTCACGGTCGTACATACAAACTTAACTGTCTTAAAACTTTGACTTACCTGTGAAACTAAACTATATATGAATCTAAAAATTTTAAATAATACGGATACTTAAATAAGAAGTGGCAAGAGGATAAGTATATATGTTAGAGTCACTTTATTCTCATGTTGATGTTCTAGATTTTAATAACAGCTGACACAAGAAATATTTTCCGAAAAAATGCCAACTTTTTCATTAGTTTCTTTTTGACAATAAAATGAAGTTAAACTACTTCAAAGCGTTTGTTTAACCTCAGAATGTAAACAAATTAAGAACAACTTTGTAAATTTGTTAAATATATAATCTTTATGAAAGTGACCTGTTTTGTACATGCTGATATGGTCAATGCACACATATGCTATTTGTAAATTTTTATATCTTGGATATCAGATGACTATTAAACTTCTGTTCATGTGTAATCGTTTAGCAACGTTGCCAGAACTTATTTCCCCACGTAACTAAAGATGACCTCACAACAATGTTGTGAAAAAGTTTCCTGTCACCTGAGAAGAGATCACAAATCCAAGCTAAATTTGATATGTATTAAGTTTTGCCTTCATGACTACACATGAAAACTCTGGATTGTGGACATATTCTTTCCTTGTATTTCCTTATAATGTTCTCTTTTATTATATTTGTACATGTAATATTAGAGCCGTTCCTATGCGTCCAGTAATTAGTATCAATGACGACATCTTGCACACAAATATATACTGTACAACGAAAGTTAGAAACACATTTGTTTAATTTTCCAATGGTGTACGATGAGATATTTTACCAGACAGACAAATGGACATGTGGACATTCAGACTGGCAGTATCATTCTATCAAAAAACCTTTTCTAAGAACAAAACATATATCGTCAATAATCTAGCATCAAGAGATGTACGAGTTCCATTTGAATGAAATAAAAATACCAACCGCTGAATAAGTACCATTTCAAACATCAATTTTCTTCATTCAGTATTAAAAAAATACTTCCAAATACTTTTATGGAGTCACACTCCATGGTATAATAAACAATCATTAATCAATTACTGCGTGTTGAGATCAGCAGAATTTACTTATGAACAAGTACTCTCCCAAAATATATTTGCAACAAAGATCTCATATCTGAAGGGGGCAATCATAATCTTTGTTTTCTTTTAATTTTGCTATGGAATCTCTCCCGAAAGAAAACTGTCCACAATCAGTCGGACGCAGGAAAATGATTCCTACCCAGAAAATAATTATTGAGGACAGTTAGGAGGTTTATATGGGAAAATATGCACGACTACTGTTGCGTGTTTTGTGTGGTCTTGATATAAAATAGGTTTGTTAGAAAATGTATTCAAGAACATTTCCATTTGTAAATTTCAAGGTAGAAAGTCAATTCAAATACATAATGTTAAATACTTTTAATCTTGTAGTCAGTGGCAACCTACGCAATACATATTTTATCAACAATAAAATGCGTATGGAGCGAATAATAATCTTAAACAAATATCACAACTGCTCTTGACACTGCTGAACTATTGGTATTATAAAGTACTGTTATCCAACTCACACTTACACACACTGGTTTTTTGAACAAAGCAAAATTCTTCAAATCCGTTGAAAGTTGAGTGTATGTGTTTGTATGACACCAGTAATGTCAATTATAATAAATTGAACGCCACTAAAGATAGCAATAATCTATTCTGTCAAAAATATATTTTCTACACGGATAAACACAGACCATATAATCAAATGATATGAATACATTATAACATAACATACATTTCCATTACATCCTAATGAAATAATCAAATGTATCAAATAATATTGAAATTAAGAGCATCTAAGAAAACGACAGATGCACAACTTATCATATCGTTCAGTTTTAAAACATGTGAGCAATAGTGACATAACCTACACATTTAACTCGCTTCACCTGCGCTTGTAAATAGTTATTACCTAGAAATAAAACAAATTATACTTCCTTTCTTCTAGCATCATGTCACATATTTAATGTCATTGTGGACCAAATAAAATACAAATATAAGCTAGGTTAGCATTATATGAAAGAAGGAAAAACAAAAGAAACCCAATGAACACCTGAACGAACAACAAGAATAAACATACTTATTGGTGTAATCCTTAAACAAAATATCAACACCTTTTAAATTTGAGATCACCATGACCTCGCTACAGACACACTAGTGGTATCATTTAATATTCGAAACAGTTAAGATCATTTCATCCCCAGCTTTTCGTCTTCAGAAAGATTGTAGGAAATATTTCTTTCCCTTAGTCAGTATTAATGGAGATTATGTAGAGTGCATAATAGCCTCACTCACAGACCAGAATTAAGAATATAAATAGTCAGTATTATCGAACCATCATCATGAAATGTCACACCGAATATGATATAAATCCTCAGTCGAGGTTGATTTCGATTATTTTACAAAGGAAACTCACTGGAATGAGAGGCTAATGGAAATGGACATATAAACGGACTCACCGGAAGACAAACTAATTACAATCTATTTGCATAAGTTAGGATAGATTAAATGTCAGCTGTCGGATGATAAGTAAAGACGGATATGATGTGAAGTAATGGAAATCGCTTTTAAAATTAATTGTGATTTAATAAGTTGCCAGTTGCTAAATCTGCTTATATTTCTCAATTATTAATACTGACTGACCTTTTTTGTGATATATCAAATTTATCCGTTTCAGCCAAATTGAACGCATTAGGTGGAGGCCAAATTGTAGCCAATGGCTACATCAAAACAAAAGAAGTCTGTGCCACTTTCAGGCAACTACTATTTTATTCACCGTACAAAGCAGTTATACCTCCGAGAATATCAATGTCCATAGGATGATGGAGGAAGAAATTGAAGCTCACCTTTTATAGCTTTAATTCATTCATCTTATTGCTGCTATCCCAGACACCTTCATTGCTGAAATAAAGTGTTACCACGTATGTAACACAACTTATGAACAACATTTTAAAATCATTAAATATATTATCTTTGTACATGCTGTTATGGTCAATGCACACTTGTGCCATTTGCAAATTTTTGTATTTTGAAGATCAGAGGACTATTAAATTTATTTTGATGTGTATTGCTTTAGCAACGTTGGCAGAATGTATTTCCTCACGTAAATGTTTAGGATTAGATGGGAAGGTATCATACATAACCCAAACTCCATTTGATTGTGTTACGTTTCCCTTTAATGATTGCACATGTAAGCTTTGAATTGTGGAGATTTTCTATCTTTCTTAATGTTCTCTTTTATTATATTTGTATATGTAATATTAGAGCCCTTCCCATAATTCCCGACGTTGGTATCATGGACGACATATTTCACACTAATATATGCTGTGGGGTAAATATTAGCACCCCATTTAGTTATTTTTTGTAACGGTGTATGATAAGATATATTGACAAACAGACGAACGGATATGTATAAATTCAGACCGGCAGTATCATTATATCAAAGCCGTTTTTCTACGAACAAGAAAATACCCTGTGAATAGCCTAACTTCACGAGATATTTCAAGTTCCACTTGAATGAAACAGATGTACCAGCCACTTTATAAGTACCATTTCAGACATTAAATTTCCATCATTCAGAAATTAAATAAACACTTCCTTATTATTCACACTCAATGGTAGAATAAGCAATCAATAATCAAGTGCTCCGTCTTGAGATCTGCAGAGTTTACTAATGAACAAGTAATCTCTCAATTTATGTTTGCAAGAAAGATCACATATCTGTAGTGGGTAATCATAATTTTTATTTTTTTTCCGATTTTGTGTTTGAAACTGTCCCGTAAACAGAAGTCATTCCACAATCAGAATGACGTAGCAAAATAATTTCTAGTATCCATGCAATGATTATTGAGACATTTTGTAGGCTTATACGGAGATAAATATGTACGACTTCTATAGCGTGTTTCGTCTTGTCTTGGCCATAAAAAAACACCTTAGGTTATGTATTCAAGCACAATTCCATTTATAAATTTCAAGGCAGAAAAGCGATTCAAGTACATAATGGTAAATAATGTTAAACTTGTAGTCAGTGGAAACTTACGCCATACAAATTGTATCAACAATATATAGGGTATGCAGCGAATACAAATCTTAAGCATATGTCGCAGCAGTTGGTGACACTACTGAACGATTAGTATTTTAAAGTACTATTATCCAACTCACCCTTGAACAAAGTTGTATTTTAACAAATAAAAACTGTCCAAATCCGTTAAAAGTTGATTGTATGTGTTTGTGTGGCATCGATGATGTCAATTATAATAAAGTATAGGTTACAATAATACATTCTATGTTGAAAGTATGTTTGAACGGATAAAACTCAGACTATATAATCCAATCCTATGAATAAGAACGTAATAAAAAATTCCCGTAGCTCCTAATAAAATCATCAAAGATATCAAATCAGAGTAAAATGAAGATCATCTTATCAAACATTACGAGATCATCGATTGTAAAACTTGTAGGCAATATGGACATAAGGAACACATTAAGATGGTTTGGTTGTGAATTTTATTTACAGTTATTGATAAGAAAGAAACCCAATTATATTTCACCTCTTCTAGCATCATGCCACATCTGCAATGTGATTGTGGACCAAATAAAATGCACAATAAGCGAGCCTTACGTCATAAGTAAGAAGACAAGATAAACCCACTCAACCCCTTAAAGAACAAAAAACAAGAAACCCACACTTATCTGTATAATCATTCAACAAAATGTATGCATCTTTTAAATTTGAGATTACCCATAACCTTACTACAGAATCACTCGCTAATGTGGTGTAATTCTGTATTCGAAATAATTATTAAGTCTAGATTAGTTCATCCCCACCTTCACAACTTCGTAAAGATCTAAGGAATTATTACTTTCTTTAAGTTTATATTAATATAGTATCAGTAGAATGCATAATAACCTCACTCAATGAACATAATCTTCAGTATTATCGACCTATCTATGTGAAACGTCACACCGGAAATGATATCCCCACTGCGGATCATGGGCTGTGGATTTAGCACGATTTGTCCTCACTACATCTTGCAAGATGCGAATAAGTAGAGAGAACCTGTTTGTCTTGGGATGCGTCCCGTGTCAGGGGAGGAAAGAATCCTGGTATTGGGGCAGACTCTTTCCAATGCAACAAAATGCTTTGGCCTCTACTTTCTTCTAAATGGGTTTTGGCGATCGGCCTGGTCTCTACAAATCTTCTGGTCTTGCCGAGCCCTAGGAAGTCTTTATGTCCTGGCTCACTCCCGTTTTCTTTCTCCTTTTTTCTCTCTTGATACCACGGCCTGTTTCAGCTGCAATCTAGCCCGTTACGGTCCTTTTCCCAAGTCCTAGAAGATTTTCTAGAAGATGGTGGCTTAACGGGTCAATCTGGAGGTAATTTTATCAACTGACTATAGTAACTGTGTATCCCTGATACTTGAGAAGGTTTTGACTATATGGTGGGTGGTTAGCAAGGGTGTAGAACTTTAAAAAATCAAAACAAGTGGAAAATTTAAAAAATCAAAACTAAAGATCGAAAACGTTATTTGACTCAGATAAACGAGGCATCCAGTTTAGAGCCATTACCACGCTTCATGGTTATAAAATCAAAAGGCAATTCAAATACGCCTGCCACACTCATCCCTATTTGTTACCTAAATGACAATTACGGCACATCAAAAAGTGTTTCATAATTGAAATCGGGATGCCTACATGTTGAGTGTGAGCGACGTGGTCAAACAGAGAATATTCAGAGAGTGAAGACTTTCTTAGATATTCCAGTGACCACATTCGCCCACACAACAATTGAGAGAAACCTCATCACCGAAACACCTCCACTTTTAAATGTTCCTGTTCTTTGGCCCTAAACAGCCTGAAAGTGCTAATGCGCAATAAAAAGACAACCAATCAACCAATCGGATATACTATCCATCCTCAGTAGATAATGAGTTAGATTATGTTACAATGAAATCTCACTGCAATGAGGCGCGAACGGAAAATAGACATATGGACGGACTAGTCGGAAGACATCATCAATTATAATCAATTTGCATCAGTGTGGATAAACTGTCAATTATCACACGATAAGTAATGACTGGTATGAAGTGAACTAATGCACATCGATTTAAAATTAATTGTGATGAAATATGTTGCCAGCTTCTAAAACTATGCGTTTTATAGTTATTAATATTTACTTTTACTAACCTTTTCTCTGAATATATCAATTCTATCGGTTTTATCCACTTTGAAAGTAATAGGTAGAGGCCAAAATGTATCCACAGTCAATATCAAACCACAGTGCATATTTATAGTTATAATTCATGCATCTTATTTCTGCTATCCCAGACACCTTCATAGGTGAGATAATGTCGCTAGGTTCTATCCGAATATTTTTCTGTGTGTTGGCTTCCATAAATATGAAGTATATTTTTCCGGTTCTATGATTTTAACTTTATAAAAGAAAGAAGTGAAGCCAGCAAGTCTAGTGAAATAAATACATTTATTTTCTTAGTTTATATTGATGTTTATGACCGTGGCATCATGTCTGCGGCATGTAGCATCACTTTCCACACAGTCACATCATCCTGACATAGCCGACCAGTCCTGACACTAATTTCTTAACGTGAGCTCTAAGAGAGCCCTATCCTGGTACAATTATATGCCTTGGACATCACTCAGCCAACTATTCAATCACTTTTACTTTTAAATCGTATTTGTTTATCTCCATCGTGATGCAGGAGGTCTTAAGTTACTCACAATCTTTCTTTATCTTTCTTCTTGTGTCTCTCTTGATACCACCGTTGCCCCTACTGTCTACCCCTTTATGTTCCTTTTTACATAACTCATAAGACTTCCTAGAAGGC
>QKMX01354154.1:0-12140 GCA_003401595.1 Venustaconcha ellipsiformis
TCTGAGACAGATGCTCTAACCACTAGGCCACTGGAGTGATTCTGTGATAAGTAACAAATACAATTTATATGCAGAAAACAGGGGTATAAAATGCATAAATCATTGTGCTTGTGCTTAAAATTCTGCGATTTCATGAGACATACACATGGGTTGCATGCCTTACTTATTGTACTATAGCCTTACCAAAAATATCCAACATTAAAAGCACTATAATCTATAAATATAAGGTAAGCAAAACAAAGGATATCAGGAGATAATTTCCTCCTCTTCTCTGGAATGGGAATAGGGTCATTTGGCCGACGTCTGAGTTTGCGTGTTGATGCAGGCTTGACCTCCATGGAATCTAAAATCATATAATTATAATGAAATAAGTCCATTCTTTCACAGACTCTAGTAAATTTTGGAATATGATCTAACTGCATACAGGAAGTAGGCATAAAAAATATATATCAAAGTCCAAAACTAAAATTCAACTAAAAACAGTCAAAAACAAACACTGTTAAGACCAATTTACAGTTAATAAAAGCTGAAATGGTATGCCCAAGTACAAAAAAGTATTTTAATATAAAAACAACAGTTTACTGTTAACATGCTTTACATTTACTATACATGTAGGAGAACACCATTATAATGTGGTGCATTTAGTCAGCACCCATAAATACAGACTATACTGTAGTGGGCATGATACAAATCTGATGACTATATTAGTGATAAGAACAAAATTAAATGCCAGTCAAACAAATAGAAATAATTGTATTACTTTTCAATTAATAATCAGGATTAAGATAATCCCATGCTTGATGCAAATTGTTCATTACCTTTGCAAAAACACTAATTATAATCTATAAGTTATAGACTCCTGAAACTTAAACTGAATTGTTTCATCTGTCAGAGTGGCAGGCAGTTTTAAGTAATATTGGGGAATAAGGGATTGCGACAAAACAAGAGTCCCTTAATGGGACTGACACTCTATTGGATGAAAAGAATTTCCAGGAATTCAAGATAAGACCATCTATTCATTTTAACTGCTCAGTCTTGCAGCCACCTCTGCTATTCTCCGACAATAATATTTTCAAATTATCTGCTGTGGTAAAGATATTGGAGTTATATTGGCACTATTTTCATTAAGGACAAAGCAGATATTAAGAAACCTTTTGGTGAAAACCCAATATCAATACTGCCATCTGTTCTGGTGGAGTAGTGACACAGTAGTGACACAAGATTTCAAGCCAGCCATCATGGCAGCCATATTGGATATACAAATGGCACCATTTTTGGTTACGACCAACTACAAGTAGTCTACTGGTGAAAACTCCATTCTGAGATAAATTTGGAAGAAATACAGATAACAATAATTTCAAATTGGCCATTATGACTATACTGAGGGTCAGTTTGCATCACTTTCAAAGTCAACACCATAAGAACTCTTCTGGTTAAAACCCATGTTAAAATGAGTTTCTATTTAAGAGTGGCAATAATAATTTTCAAAATGGACACCATGGTGGCCACATTGAACGTCAGACCAGTAACATTTTAATTTAGGACCAACAATGACTTCCATAATGACCATTCTAGATTATATAGTCATACTATTTGCATTTAGGACCAAAATAAGGATCAAAAATATTTTTGCGAAAGCACAATGTCAATATGACCAGCTATCCAGAAGTAGCAATAAGATTTTCAAGATGGCATTTGTAGTGGCCATATTGGAGGTCAGCTTGACACTATTTTCATTCAGGACCAACTGGACATTGCATAAAGTCTTCTGGTGAAAGATGATAACATGAATTTTCATTCAGGAGGAGCTGTGATAACAGGATTTCAAGATGGCTGCTGTGGTTGCCATAGTGTTTGATGTTAGATTGGTAACATTTTCAATCAGAACCAACAAGACATCATAACAAGTCTTGTAGAGAAATTTCTATGTTGCTATGACTGTCCATTCAGACAGAGTAGCAATAACAGGATTTTCACGATTGATCCAAGATGCCCATTTTTTCACAGTTGAGTGACACCATTTTAATTTAGAACCAAGGAGACCATTGGATAAATGTACACGTTTTTCATGTCAATCCTCCAAGTTGAACAGGAGTAGTGATATCGAACTTGTGCTAGCAGAGAGATGGACAACTAACAGACCATTCCATAACTCCTCAGGACTTTGAACAGCAGAGCTAAAAATCATGAGACATGATGCAACCATGTTCTATCCAAATCCATGTTACAATGATATGCTTGTTAGTTGAGTTCCCATATAATACACATTATAATATACATTTTATAATATAGATATTAATTACAATGCTGATTATATGGATGCTGATTATCCAAATTATTTGCATGTATGGACTACAACCATGTCCAATGCAAATTTAACTTATTACAGTACAAAGGTATAAATGAATCTAATTTGACAAACAAGACACCAACATAAAATAGACTAACATAAATCAGAAAAAATACAATTAAATATAATCTCACACAATCATAATTACAATGGTGTTCTGAATAACAAAATTATCTATTTAAATTAAACAGAAATATAACTGAAAGAGGGAAATAAAAAATAAAAAGTTTGTTCTTACAGTCCCTACTGCATCCAGTACATGTAACATGCCAATAGTCATTATTAATGGAAATTGTCTGACATTGAAACTTTAAAAATCTATTTGAGATCAATGAATAAAGATAATTGAACAATTTCCTTTTTTATGGTATTCTGTAATCCATTAAATCAACCTCCCAAATGTGTAACAATACCAATACATTTTTCTTTAGGTACCCACTTGTAACAGTATTGATAACAAGTACCTCCCATCAGCACCAATGATAGAAAGTACCTCCCATCAATTCCAATAATTTTCTTTAGGTATCCAGAGTGAGAATTTGACAATCAAATATTTATTGCTGGAAATAATAAACAATTCCATAAAAATTTTACACAGGATAAATTTTTTTGATGACTGCCTGACAAGACTTTTACAATGGGAAAATTGGTTTTTAGTTGTCCCAGGCTTGCAGGCAATGAATCTTCCTACTTCTGGTTATTCACCTGATACAGGAGTGAAAAGAATCCATCTAAGCCAAAGTTTTACCCTAAATTAAAGCCCTTTGACACTTATGTTCACCAAACCATGCAAAAAATGACAATCCATCACATTGATTTCATCCTTCCATCTTGGATGGTCTGAGTAGATCTCTGATAGGTTTGAATCACAAACATAAAATCTAATCATGAATTCTAGGATTTAAATAAAGCATCTTCATAATATTGTTACTATTTCTACTTTTTGTCATCTTAAACATGTCTACAAAATGTTAATATTTACCTACTGATATTAATGCCATTGAGAGTAATAATATTTGACCCATTCTTATTCCAGATAGTTCCATCATCTTGAAGACCTACTGCAAAATCAGGATGTAACCAATTAAGTCCAGATAATTAACATTTTACTGCCTCATAAGGACAAAGTGATACTTGTAAGGGTGATGGTTTTAAAATTCTTCACTATGTAAGCTGTCATGCTAATCTCACACATAATCTATATTCATGCCATGGATTAAAAAGACAGTGATCAAATCAGTCTTATGTTCTACTTAGTTTACACCTAATTGTGATCAAATCGGTCTTCTGTTCTACTTAGTTTACACCTTCATTGCGATCAAATCGGTCTTCTGTTCTACTTAGTTTACACCTTCATTGCGATCAAATCAGTCTTCTGTGTTATTTAAGTTTACGCATTTATTGTGATCAAATTGGTCTTCTATGTTATTTATATTGACACCTTTACTGTAATTAAATCAGCCATCTATGTTATTTAAGTCTGTACCTTTATGTGATCAAATTATTTTTCTGTGTTATTATAATAAACCTATGACCACATAGCATGTTATTTTAGCAATGGTGATATTGTAGGGATATTCAGATATAAGAGACCAAGATCATTAAAGAATAAATACCATTAAAATTTATCATCCCCTAAAATAAATGAAACCCATATTTCAACAATTCTGTGAAACTTTTACATAACATGAGACCCAAGTGGGCCTAAGATTGCTGACTAACATGTACTTAAAGCCTAATGCAGGGGTATTTGAACAAGAAATTGGGGTGAGGATGAAAGCCTTCATGACTAATTGCTTGCTGTCAAATTATCATAGGCTGTTTTTTTTTATAAGTAATTTAAAATCATTTTCTATTATTTTTTAATGGTGGCCATATTTGAAGGCAGATTGTTATCATTTGTACAAAAATATGAATACCCTTTGCGCCATGATGCTTGGTAAAATTTTAGCAGATTTTGAGATAAAATGATTTTTCTATCTTTTGGCAATCATGGCTATGATTGATTTCTGGTCTGCATTATTTATAAAACAAGTCCATTGATGAGACTGATGCTGTTCAGCTCAAAATGAATTTCTATTAATCCAAGACAAGTTCATAAAGTCAATGAAGCACAAAATTGCAAGCAATGACCTTTTACTTGACCTCTGGATCAATTAAGTCTGGTTTTCAAAACTCCTTCACAAACATAAATATGTGGTCAGATATGCATCATTTGCATTCAGAACTAATTTATTACTGCAAGGTGTTTTTCTAATGAAAATCCATGTGAACACCACCATTCACGCAAGTGTAAAGATTTATTTTCTTCTGCATCTACCAATTGATAAACCAAATGTTTTGAGAAAAAAATAAGACCAAAGCAAAATAAAGCTATTTTGCAAAAAGCACCTTAACTACAAATGGATGGACAGACAGACATTGCATTCACTATATCTCTGGCACAGTCAGTGGGATAAAAAAAGTGGTACAATCCTCTATTTCATGAAATGAGAATGCTTATGTAGTCTCTTTTCTCAACAACTACTGTAAAAATACAACTGTGACTAAATACAGTATCAGCACTACATAGTTTGTATTGTACTGACATGTTTTTTAATCCTATACATACCAAAATAAATGTTTCTTCCTTCTCGGGGGAGCCAAGTCTTTGATACTGGTACATAAATTGAATAATCATAAATTAACAAGTATTAGCTTTCCAAATAACAAAAAAACACACCTCTTTATTTCATTCGTTCATTGTTCTGGTAAGAAAAGAGGCCTATGAACACTTAAGTGGCAGGGGTGGGTAATATATTTCAAGCTTGAATATTGTTTTCAGTCTGAACAGGAGTGGCATAACTTTGAGGTGAGATATTTTTAGTTTTGTGATTCCTGAGCATAATTTAATTTGAAAGGCTAAGAAAGTATGATAAAAGTAATGTGATGTGATGTCCAGGTAGTCTTTAAATCATGACAGACAGAAAATACTTTGGTTTTGTAATTATTTTAAGTGTGCCAGGCAGCCTAGAATGATGCTAAGTGTTTTTAAATTTTTTATGTGTTGGCAGATATTTGTACCACTTTACTGGGGCACTATAACCAGACTGGCTATTAAAATAATGGCAGATCTTTGTACCACTTTATTGCGGCACTATCACTAGACTGACTATTAAAATAATGATTGATGCTTATATCACTTTATTGGGGCATTATCATCAGACGGTCTATGAAAATAATAGCAGATATTTACACCACTTTACTGGGGCACTATCAAAAGACTGGCTAATAAAATAATGGTAGATATTTATATCACTTTATAGGGCTTTATTGGGCCACTATCACCAGACAGGCTAATAAATAATGACAGCTATTTATACCAATTTACTGGGGCACTATCACCAGACTGGCTATTAAAATAATGGCAGATATATATACAACATTATTGAGGCACTATCACCAGACAGGTTAATAAAATAATCGCATATATTTATACTACTTTATTGGGGCACTATCAAAACTTTTATATGACATTATCAACTTCCTTTTGTTAATTCAACTCAACAATTATATTCATATGTATTAACATATTCATATATATTAACATATTCAAGCATATTATCAAATTCATGTGTATTAAAATATTTATGCATATTATCATATTTATGTGTATTAAGATATTCGTGTATATTAAGATATCCATATGTATTAACATATTCATGCATATTATCATATTCATGTGTACTAACATATTTGTGTTTGTATTTTACATTATATTCATGTGTATTAACAGATTGTATATTAAAATATTCATGTGTATTAACATATTCTTGTGCATCATTATATAAAGGTGAGTAAACAATTAAAATTAATTCATGATAATAAAGTTCTGCGAACTGGTAACTAATGCTAAATATAAACGAGCATACAGTAAACAGGTTATCATATATATGCTGTCTGATACATCTCCTGTGAACTCTGGGTTTAGCGTGGCTCATTCTAGAACAAATATTAATGGAAAAATTGGAATTTCTTAATTTTTGGGCTTTTAAAAAAGTATTGGATAAATGCTGGATGCAGATTTAATATTTTTTCAATATGAAAAAGAAAATGAAAAAATTGCCACTTTTTATGCCATTTACTGCACATGCCAATTAAAAGTAGAAAACTATTTCTCTTGTAAATTATATTGCTTAAAAATTTCTTTAAAAAAAAGGCAGACATTCTGTAACAAACATGCCCATTTTGATAGTCTTATTTGAGGGGAGTTTTTAAGTTCTGTAACAAATGTGCCCACTTTGAAGGCCTTATCTGAGACCAGATTATAAGTTCTGTCTTTGCCACATTCAAATGCTAATATGGACAGGACATTTAAAAACATATTGAGATTCAGGGGATATGGAAATTATTGAGAATCTGTTATACTTAATATTCACAGGACTGAGATGAGTAATGAATGTATAGATTTGTAAAGAAAGGAAGACTGCACTGTTTAGCAATTTTTATAAAGCAATTTGGATTTAAAAATACTAAGCAATTATATTCCGCAGCATATAAATGTGACTTTGACCTTTGAAATGGAGTCTCAATGAATTTTTTCATGTTTGTTTTCAACAGTGATCACCACTGGATTACTCGGAAGTACTGTTTTACAATGCATGCTACCATGGTGGACTGATGACTGGCACTCATTTCTTTGAGCATGATAAAAGTTTTAAAAATATTTTGAATGACAAAAAAAATATGATATTTTCCCCTGCCCCCCCCCCAATAATTGGTTGCAGACCTTTCTGTATTTTATGATTTATTTTTGTGCATTTTTTACTTGTACATTTTAACATTTTCTTACTAGAGTGATAGTTATGAATGCCTATGCATGAACATTACTGCAAGGATAAGGTGCCGACCATTAAGTTTATTTAAAATGAGTAGGGCGTGTCAAATTAACAGTAAAAAGTATGGTCATGTTGGGCAAGTGGATTTCAGGTGCATGTGATCTGCCCTAAGCATGTTCTAAAATAAAATAAAATTTCTTCCAGCACTAATTGTATAAAAATTGTATATGAAATGTTTCTAGATGTTCAATTTCACAGATTTGAACAGAACACTTGTATAGCTGAAAAACAAAAGTTGAAAGTATTTAAAATGTAGAAATTATGGAAGACTTCTAAGATCTTTAAAGCATCCAATAAATTTTATAGGAACGATAGGACAAATAGGGTCCATGGTTGGACAACTCACAAGCTTAGACCAGATGCCAAAACAACTCTTCCACATGATAAAAACAGTGTTACAATAACCTATTATTACACGACGTGTATAGATTTAAAGTTTATGCTTATTACCGCCTGTCAATTCCATTGTGTTCCGCTCAATGTCAATGTTTCGCTTTTTGTCCTCGAGATCATAAATCAAAATTTCCTTTAGTTCAATTTTCCTTTCCTGAAACAAATGAAAAGTAAACGGTACTGACAAACTTGTAGCAAACTAACAGTCAGCATTGTATCAAATTAATTCTTTTCTTTCCTAAAATATACAAACGCAGAAAAACAGCTTAGACAAAAAATTATTACACTCAATACTCTGTAATTTTTTTGTGGAAATCACGCTGTTAAACAAGCTTCCCTTGAAGGAACTGGCACTCTAATGGCCACATGGCTTTTCCAGGACTTAAAAAAATAAGACCATCTATTCTTTTAAATTGCTGAGTGTTGGAACCATCACTAATATTTTCGAGGGACAAGATTTTCAAAGTAGCCATACTGGATTACAACTAGGTAGGGTCTTCATTTTGGACAAACTAAACACCATTATAAGATTTTGGTCAAAAGCACATGCTGATATGACCATCCATTCTGGAGAATTAGTCACAGTATTTTCAATATGTTCACTATGGCAGCCATACTGGAGGTCAGATTGGCATAACTTTTAATCAGGATATTTTAATACATCTTCTTCTGAAAACCTCATGTTAATATAACATTTCACAAGGAGGAGTAGCTATAACAAGATTTTAAAGATGGCTGTCTTAAGTGACATGCTGGATCATAAGACATAGCAATAAGATTTTCAAGATGGCAACTGCGATGCCTATTCTGGACAATTTTTGGAGAAGACCTTCTAGACCCCATAGGAAGTCCTATGGAGAAACCCCCTGCTGACATCACCTTCCATTCAGAACAAGCAAAAAAAAAAAAAGATTTTTAAGATGATTACTGCTATGTTGGAAATTGAAATAGCACCATTTTCATTTAGGACCAAATTGATACTATAAAAAGTATTTTAGTGGACACAAGCCTAGATACAAGTAGAATAGGCACAACAATTTCATAATGGTCATTGTGATAACTATATTGGATGTCTGGGCAGCACTTTTTCATTCAGTATCAACTAGATATCATAAGAAATCTTTTGGTGAAAACCTCATGAAGCTACGACTTTCCTGGATGTCAGATTGGCATCATTTTAATCATTTTAATTTTGGACCAGCCAGACATAATACAAAGTCTTTTAGTGAAATCTTCATGCTGACATGACCGTCTATTCAGAACGAGTACCAATAACAAAATTTTCAAGATAGCCATTGGATGACCAAGTGAAAGCATTATCATTCAGGACAAATCAGATATCATTAAAAATCTCATGGTCAAAACCCCAAACTGATATGACTTTCTGTTTAGAAGCAGCAATAACAAGATTTTCATGAGGGCCGTTGTGGTGGCCATATTAGATTCCAGATTGGCACCATTTGTATTTAGGAACAACTTGACATCATAAAAAGTCTCTTAGTGCAAACCCCATGATGACATGACCACAAGTCCAGGTGGAGTAGTAATAACAAAATTATGCAAAAACTACATGTCTTCTATCAGTCACAGTGACCTTGACCTCTTGCTTATCGACCCTTTGTTCTTACCCAACATACAAGTTATCTATAAACTCTGGTGAAAATATGTGGTTGATAATTGAACCTTTTGTGTAGAACCATTTTTCATCTTTCAGTCAGTGACCTGGTCCTTTGACCTCCCAAATCAAGTAGGTTTCTTCCTTACCCCATGTGAGACACTTCCACGGAGTTGGGTCGTGGTTTGTGGTACAAGACCTTTCTGGAAACTATTTTTTTCTTGGTATCCCACCGACACTGCTTTTTATCTTTGAAACCCAAAATTATGAGGTGCCATGCTTTTCTCTAATGCAAGCTTTCTACAAACTTTATTTAAGGCATGTGTTACTTTTGTGGAAATCTTTTAAGTCCTTGACCTAAACATTTGACTTTTGACCCCAAGTTGGATAGATGTATTTCTATCTCAATTGCAAGCCATCTATAACATTTGGTCAACATCAGTTATAAAGAACTCAAGATATGTGAAAACCATTTTTCTTGTTAGAGTAATTGACCATAACCTTTGACCACTCCATCCAAAATTAACAGGCAGCCTTCTTATCTCAAATGCAAACCATTTACACATCTGGTCAAGGTCAAGATACTGTGTGGAAACAGTTAATCTTTCTTTAACCCATGTGACCTTGATCTTTGGATTCCAAAATAGGCTTCTTCCTTACCACAACTATAAATGGTGTAATACTCAAGTTAATATGTGGAAATGAAATGAATGAATGAAGAGATGATATACTCCGTCTAATCGCAAGCATATAAAAAGTGGCACATATTCCTTATCATTCAATAACACAAGCAAGACAAAAACATCACTCAGCTATTCTTCCATGCTGTTTCTTATCTTCATCTGAATTGGATTTTGAAAAGAATGCCTTTTACTGAGACAGACCATGGTTCTGATCTGGCCTGGTCTGGGTAGGACTGGAATATAATACTTTTCAAAGAACTGGATCATGGTGTCCATTGTGGTCTGGTCTGGGTAGGACTGGAATAGAGTACTTTTCCCAGAGCTAGACCATGGTGTCCAAAGTGGTCTGGTCTGGGTAGGACTGGAATAGAGAACTTTTCTCAGAACCATACCATGGTGTCCAAAGTGGCATGGTCTGGGTAGGACTGGAATAGAGTACTTTTCTTAGAGCCAGACCATGGTGTCCAAATTGGCCTGGTCTGGGTAGGACTCGAATAGACAACTTTTCTTAGAGCCAGACCATGGTGTTCGAAGTGACCTGGTCTGGGTAGGACTGGAATAGAGTACTTTACCCAGAGCCAGACCATGGTGTCCAAAGTGGTCTGGTCTGGGTAGGACTGGAATAGAGAACTTTTCTCATAGCCAGACCATGGTGTCTGAAGTGGCCTGGTCTGGGTAAGACTGGAATAGAGTACTTTCCTTAGAGCCATACCATGGTGTCCGAAGTGGCCTGGTTTGGGTAGGACTGCAATAGAGAACTTTTCTCATAGCCAGACCATGGTGTCCAAATTGGCCTGGTCTGGGTAGGACTCGAATAGACAACTTTTCTTAGAGCCAGACCATGGTGTTCGAAGTGACCTGGTCTGGGTAGGACTGGAATAGAGTACTTTACCCAGAGCCAGACCATGGCATCCAAAGTGGCCTGGTCTGGGTAGGACTGGAATAGATTACTTTTCTTAGAACCATACCATGGTGTCCAAAGTTGCCTTGTCTGGGTAGGACTAGAATAGAGTACTTTTCTCAGAGCTGGATTATGGTGTCCAAAGTGGCCCAGTCTGGGTAGGACTGGAATAGAGTACTTTTCGCAGAGCCGGACCATGGTGTCCGAAGTGGCCCAGTCTTGGTAGGAATGGAATAGAGAACTTTTCTCAGAGCCGGATCATGGTGTTCGAAGTGGCCTGGTCTGGGTAGGACTGTAATAGAAAACTTTTCTTAGAGCCAGACCATGGTGTCCAAAGTGGCCTGGTCTGGGTAGGAGTGGAATAGAGTACTTTTCTCAGAGCCAGAACATGGTGTGGCCTGGTCTGGGTAGGACTGGAATTGGCACCCATCTGGTTTCAAGTCCAGCACACTAAGTACTTTTCCACACAGATATTAGAAACAAGACAATTCCTTCATAGAGAATAAGCAGTATCATTTGAAAATTGCAAATTATCTGATTACAAATTAAGATGATCATCGATTTAATATTGTAATGTCTGTATGAAAGGCAACTAAAATAGCTTAAATTCTTACCTCAAATTCTATAACCGACAGTTTCTTTTCTTTGATGTACTCTCTTTCTACAATTTCCAACTGGAAATAAAAAAGAACAATGCTACTTAAAAGTTATGACATAACAGGTGAGAAGAAATATGTACACCATGTTTACTCTAAAACATGCACAGACCATGATCTGGTCTTGTAAATTGCTACTACAAATCTTAATTACCAAAGGAAAGTGCCAACACCATTGCAGTCACAAAACCATACATACTTGCCCATACACACATTCACTAAATATAGCTGAATATAAACATGCATATTGTATGAACTTAATTGCCAACCCAAATAAAGTGTACCTGTAAATTCAAATTTCTCCTTGGTCTTTGGAGGAAGAAGTAATTCTTCACAAAGTTCTGACCTATTTATAATGTTCTGTGAAAATATTAATCAAAATAATTCCTAAAAGTAATTGAAATCAAGCTCTTTACCAACCCACCCACCCACTCCCAAAGACCTGACAATACTGGTCTTAGAGGTAGCTTTAAACCACCTGGTTATTATGCTCTGTTTCGAGATCTTTTGAGACTGGGAATTGATAAGTAATTGAGTGAAACATATTTCAATCAATTACAGCACTCTGTCACTACAATATCATTCATTTTATAAAATTCCTGTTGCAACTGGGTGTGATAATTAATCCCATTTCATTAAGAGGTAGTTGCTGTTGTTGTTGTATA
>QKMX01354181.1:3250-17662 GCA_003401595.1 Venustaconcha ellipsiformis
GCTATATAAAGTCCTCATTATTATTATTATTTATTATTATTAATTGACTGTACAAACCTGATTTCATGCAATGGAAGGGGTACTGTAGATAATAATGCTTATAGTTTTAGATTTACAGTACAAATCAAATAATGCTGTATTATTTTCTTGACCAATGGAATCAATGAATCAACAAGAACTATTCCATTTGATGATAAAGCCTTTCAAGGACTTGGGGTGACTAGACCAACCCATCAAGTGTTTGGGGACACCTCCACATTACTTCAGTCACTACCTTCTTTTTTAAGGTCTACTGTAAATTGAAACTTACTGGAGTCTTGTATTTTCTTTGCCAAAATAATTTTGTATGATATATATGAATGAACACTCAACTGAGTATAATGTATTTCTACCCTGAATGATCTCTGATGTTTTGTACTGAATCTTAGCCTGAATCCCATCACTCTGTAATGACTGAGGAAACTCACAATATCGTCAATGTGAAAATTAAACAATATTAAAACTTATAATGGAGGCTTGACCTCTCTCAGATAAGTTGAATTTTTATCCCCTTTTGTTGTCTTATTGTGTAATTATAACAGATTGATAAAGTGTGTTTCATCCACGATCCAAATTCATCAGCAATGACATTTTAAGTGATATGTTGCATAGGGTGTGACACCAACATTTACATTTTAAGTTGTATGGTACATAGGGTGTGACACCAGCATTGACATTTTAAGCAGTATGGTACATAGGGTGTGACACCAGTATTGACATTTTAAGTGATATAGTATGTAGGGTGTGACACCAGCATTGACATTTTAAGCAGTATGGTACATAGGGTGTGACACCAGTATTCACAATTTAAGTGATATGGTACATAATTGTGACTCCAGATTCACATTTAAGCAATATGGTACATAGGGTGTAACACCAGGATCAAAATTTTAAGCAATGAGGTACACAAGGTGTGACACCAGCACTGACATTTTAAGTGATATGATGCAAAGGGGTGACAGTATAAACAACAGTACAATTCATATGCTTGTGACATTGTCCATATATAATTGGGTAGAAGATGAATTGTGTCATATTAATGAATTCATAATCTAAACATATTTCGGGTATCTCATATTTAAACTAAGCTTTCAGAACCAGGACATGAAACTCTCAGTTAAACTTGTATTCTGAAGTATGAAAAATAAGATTGGAGGTTAAGGGATGACTGAAAGTCTAGTGATTGTATATTTATTTAGAAATATTTGCAAAACTTGTACAAAGAAAATAAAGACAATTTTGGTAAGTATTTAGCCCTGGACATTATTGTAGGAGTAAAAACATTATGGCAGGTATGTTCTTTTTTAAGATATAGGAGTCATAATTTTAATGTTAAGTTTGAAGGTATTTACACATTTTTTGTATTTTGCAGAATCTGATGTTCAAATTGTACTGAAAGCAATTGGTTGGAACAAAATGCAGACTCCAAGGAATATGAAACCATATCCAGGACATGGAGAAACTGAGACTCCACGTCCAGGTCCAAGAGTCCGCCCAGAGGCTGAAGAATTTGCAAATAAAAACAAAGGTTCTCTTGATCTTTTCTCTACACAGCCAGTGTATATGCCAACACCAAGGGTTGAACCAAAATGCCCAACCTTTGAAAGTAAACAAAATTATGAGTTAGGTCGAAATGGTACAGTAATTACATTACTCAATGGTCAAGCTACACCACGGGCAGATACTATAAATGTTTCTCGTGTGAGACCAGAAGCTGAGTATATTGCACAAAGTCACAATGGACAAAGCACAGCTAACTTATTTAACTCCTATGGAAAGCAACCTCTGTCAGCTAGGCAAGTACCTCGGGTCAAGTCAGAAGCTGGAGAAATAGCTGAAAAGTCTAAAGGTGGAACAATGAACTGTCTCCTTCATGATCCAATGAAAATTCCTGCTTCAGCACGAGCAGTGCCAAGGGTAAAACCAGAAGCAGAACAAAATGCAGATCTGGCAAAGGGTGGCCAGATGAACAAGACTCTGCACAAATATGCTTCACCACTATCCAGCCGACCTGTTCCAAGAGTGAAGCCAGATGCTGCAGAAAATGCTGAAAAGGGCAAAGGTAAAGCCATGTCCGATCTAATTGTTAATTATGGGCACCAGCCTCTGGATGTCAAACCAGAGCCGAAAGTAAAGGGTCTTGGAATGGAAAATGCTAATTTGGGCCAAGGAGGGAGAATGTCACGTCTAATGCATGAAGCAAGTAAACTGCCATCAGATCCAAGACCTCCTCCAAGAGCTACAACTCCAGCAGCTCGACGTATTATGAAAAAAAGTCGTGGCCAGATGGGCAAGCTTCTTTCACAAAGCAGCAGCAAATTAGTGATGCCAACTGTTGGGTGAAATGAAAACTGAAACAGTGGAGCTAGCTATGTTTGGGGGTCATTACAGGAATAAAGAATGTACTGTAAAGAATGGAGGACAGGAATACTGTCAGATCCCTAGAGGAAAATAAGACAGACATAAGTTTTTAGCCACATTATTGTAAACAGGGTTTTAGAATGCTCAAAAGACAGGTTCCATCAAGGTATTATTAAACATCCTGCATTGGACTGGGTTAGATTAGTAAAAAGCCTCCATTTCTCCTGTTCTCAAGATCACATTTATAAATCCCCCGCCAATAAGACAAAGTATTCATGTTTGTTTTGGGAGTCAGAATCATGGTACAAATTGTTGTTTGAGTTGTATGTACTCACAGTAAAATTGGAGAAGAATATTCTTTTGTTTTGCGATTTAAGGATACTAAAGGTAGTTGTACTGTTGCAAGCTGAATTTTATTGCTGTGTCAATAGAGCTAGCCATATTGACAGTATGTCAATGGAGCTGGTCATTCTGGTAGTATTTCAGTGAAGTTGGTCTATTGACACATGTCAGTGAAGCTTGTCATGATGCCACATTTCAGTAGAGCTGTTCATACTGTCACATGTCAGTGGGACAGGTAAAATGGATATTGAAGACGTAAAACCACAATCACCTTCATTAAATTCCAAGCACAATGAATACATGGTTATCCTCATTCTAACACAACAAATTTAGTTGATAAAAAAAGAGAAAATGCAGATCTCTGTGGGAATATTTCATAGGGATAGACTTGGTATGTCACAATGGCTTTGTAAAAATTTCCAACAGTTGTGAGGTGTTTCATTGCCTCAAATTTTGATGTTTGATCAGAAAATGCATTCTATTCATTAGAGTGTTTAAGTTTTTTAAAGGAATATCCTATTTTCTTTTGGTTATAATTCATACTGTGCTTTGGTAAAGTGCATAATTACTGTTAATTAATGCCTTTTATGAGACTTGTTAATTTAATGATCAGTTCCCAAATAAAGATATTAATTAGATAATTCATTTGTAGCTAAAACATTCCCAAGTAAATTGGTTTTTTATTAAGGTCTTGAAACTTCCATATTCTTAATTGAAAGAAATGTTAAAATATTCTTATAGCAAGAGTTAGATGCAAGATTTATTCTATAAAAGTTCAAAATTGTATATTAATATCATTTACATTACTTTAGAGGGTACAATCTGGAGAACCTATTTGTAAATGTGGTATATGTATCCATATCATTGTAAAGTCTGTTTTAATGTATAAAATGCAACAAAGTTATAAAATACAAATTAATTTGACACTTAGTACGTTTATTTTTTACTGCCACTGATCAAGCAAGGTTGATAGCATATGGAAAATATATTTATCAACAAAACACAGAATTTTTGTATGAAAATATGTAATGTAAAGAACAAATTGTTTATTGTCTAAGTCTGTGATGTACATAGAATTACATCACTGTAAAGATGTCTATTAGATGGAAATTTAAATTGTCAGTACAAAATTGTTCCATAAGAGATCAATAGCACAGAATGTACAGTACATACTCGCTTAAAAGATGAGTCCAAATACAAACTCCATAGACCCATATATGCTGTTACATAATGCACTGAATGTTCTTGGTTTATGCATTTTGTTAAGAGGAATCAGTAAAACAAAAATATAGACCATGATCTGATGGTGCATTATGCAGTAGCAAATCAGGGTTTGTGTTGTTTCAGTCTGTCCCACTTCTAGGAAAGCATAGGTGGTACTGTATTAGCTAAAAGCTTAATACAAAATGCAAAAGATGCTGTGGCTGGCAGGTTATACTGTAATTTTGTATTGCCAGGAAGAAAATTCAAGATTGGCAATTGGTTCATCACAGCTGATCATCAATTTTAATTGATTGGAGATGTTTTTTAAAAATTAATTCATAGAGTTTATTATTTTTCTGAACTTCAATTCAGACATTTTACAAACAGTTAATTTTGTCATCTGGCATATTGTTGTCACTTGGATTGTAATTAACAATGGAATGTGTCATGTTTACTGGAAACTGTTATTCACACTTTTTAATTCTTGTTTTTTCAATAAAGTGAAATAGTTAAGACAGTGATGGAAAGTTATGATTAAACACTTGTGTATTAGACTTTTCTGATCAGTGTTTGTTTTGAATAATCTTCACACCACTAGCAAAAAGCACTAGACTACTTAGGAAGGCAACTGTTTCTATCCTGTTGTTAAGTATCCCAGATTGATTACATGCCTTTTGAAGAAACAGCTGAGTATTTTTCATCTGCACCAGCACAGTATTGGCAGGGGCTTATAGTGTTACCCTTGTCTGTCCATACTTCCCAACTTGGTTAAACATTGCATTTTAAGTCATTTCAGGCACTGTTGTGGGCAATCAGTGTTCCATATAAACATATTTGAAGTTATTTTTAGTTTTTTTGAAAAAAGGTCAAGATGAGATTATGGAATGGCAATGCATTCATTATTCGTCAGTCAACAATTGTGTGCTACTGCTTGGAGGACACATTTCATAACCAGTTTTGATCAAGCTTGGAATGTTGGCTTATGTTATGAAAATGCAGGATGAATTAAATAATGAATTAGATCAATGCACATCAAAAAATCTGATCTTGCATCTGATTGAGCTTGTTACCACTCTGATGGCCAAATTTCTGATCTGATCCTGATCAAACTTTAAATGTGGGCTTATGTCAACACCATCTCAGAAATGTTTGATAAAGAACATGGTCCACATATTTAACCTATAATCTTGCATCTGATTATTTGAACATAACAAAACTCTCCAAAATTAATATAGGAGTCAAAAGTGAGTTCTAAGATTTGAAAGTATATGTATGTAAAATTGAAGACTTCCATGTACAACTAAAGTCCAGAAGGTAAGTAGGTATTAGAAGACATTATTATCAGTTGAGATATTCTTGTTTGTTTTTGTTGATTTTATTCATACTTTTAACACATTATTGGCTATTCCATGCAGAGAAATGCAAGCTAAGTGACTTTCACAAAGACACATTGAGACAACCAGCCTGGGCTGGCCTGGGCAGGTATTGAACCTGTCACCCTTTGATTACGAGTCAAATACTCTACCAAATGAACTGCAATACCACTGGTCCATGCTTGAGATTAGGAGCAATAATTAATAATTGAAGATTGGCACCAATGATGTCATGCTGAGAACCTAACTTTGTTAATCATTAAGCAAATTCATCTGTGTATTCCTGGCAAGGTATGCAGTAATGTTGCAATTTAAAATTCAGAATTAGCTGCTGTTTTACATTTACCAGTCCAAAAATATTGTCCTATATGAGCATGCTTTTTAAAATTTATCAACTATGACTCATAATGGTAAAAATGTGCTGACAGTTCACATTTTGTGTCAGTCATATGTTTTATATATTCTTTTCATACTTTTGTACATTTAAATGTTACACATCTGTTTCAGTTTTGGATGGCATTTATAAAAAAGGATATTTATATACATGTGTATTGCTTACACCATGCACTATTTGCTCAGTCATATGAAATCAGGCCCTGTAATTTACCATTGGTTTAGTGCAGTTTGTTTTCATATTGTAGTCATTATTAATGATTCCACAGTAATATAAATTATTTGATTGTTTACATACAGCATGCTTTTTTGATACTGGTAGTCACAAAAATATATTATCTATTTTAATGTTTTTATTTATGATGAAAATGTTTACATTTAGTCCTTCTACCCTTTATATTTTTCAATATGTGCATTAATAATTGTGTGAAATAATGAAATCAGATTCCCATCCTAATGGAATAAAAGATCTCAATTCTCCATAGGTGATATTGGAATGAACTATTCTTTTAATCTCCAAGTTCCATGAGTAAAAGTTTGGACTGAACTATTATTCTTTAAATCTCAGTGTTCTGTAGGTGATTTTGGATTGAACTGTCCTTTAAATCTCAGTGTTCTGTAGGTGATTTTGGATTGAACTATTATTTAAATCTCAGACTTTAGTGGGTGATTTTGGATTGAACTATTCTTTAAATAATAGTGTTCTATGGGTGATTTTGGATTGAACTATTCTTTAAATCTCAGTGTTCCATGGTGTACTTTTGGAATGACCATTCTATACCATCATTTTTTGGCATGAATACATTACATCTTTTAAAATGAAAATTTCAATTATAAAAGAGAAAGGATGAGACAATGTTATGCTGGAAATTTAGTTTAAATAGTAGATTATGATTTTTTTTTTAAAATGTATTTCTACTCCTCAGAAATGGTGCAGGAATAATGAAGGTAAATTTGACATGCTGAGTTCATTTATAAATTATGCTAGCTTAAGGTTAAGTCAAACTGCAGATCTGGATATGTGGAGTTTGTTAGCAAATCAACAAATCTTAATGTCAGCACATTATGTGATAGCAGATCAGGTTCTGTGTTGTTTTTAACTGGACTTATAAAATATATATAGTATACACGAGCTAATTCTCTGTCGTGGTAGTCTCCTGATATTCTGAGTGACTGACAGGTGTACGGTGAAGTTGTTTGCATTTGCAACATGCACAGTGGAGAGAATGCTGGTATACCTCTGTTTTACTTTCCTGTATTGTGGCTGAGATTTCTTTGGATGTAGTACTTGTGGAAACTGTACATGATTTAAGCACACAGCTAACCAGAATAATTGCTTCTGAGTGCTAACAAAATCAGTCTGAATTAGTCTAAAGTACACTACATGTATCTTTAGTAGTTATTAAAACATGGAAAACAAAGTTTGCCTGACTAGACAATACCAGCTTTGTTTTAAATAGCAAGTATAACCAGTGAGGAAAACCTGGGAAATTCTTTTTACTAAAAAAAAATCAAATTCTGTGCAAAATATGCAACTTTAGAGCACTACCTTAAAAGAAATATGAAAATTTGTGCAATTATTTTTCTTCTCTTGATATCATCATGTAGGATGTTCTCAACAAAATGGTACATTAACATTGATGTTATGCATACAGATAAGCTAATTATCCTAACTCGATTTTACTTGCACAATATATGCCCTGTAGCAGTTTTGTCTGAGCAGTGACATTAATTATGTATAAATTAGTCATACTAGAACACAGAAGTGATGTGAAATTAAATTTAATACTGTTACATTAAGTGAAAAAATATATAGTGGAAATGTTTAATTTTCATTCATACATAATGAAATTAAGAAATAAATTATTACAAAACCTTTGGTGTCTACATTTCAACACAAATTAGCATATATAAAGAGCCAAACTTTTTTTACACAATTATTGATATTTAATTGAATTAAATCAGTTATATCTAGGACATGTTCCATAAATTTCTGAGTAAATGTTGGAGAAAAGATTCTCCATTTGTGTTTTTTTTTTTTTAAAACTGCCTATTTTCATCCTCCTCATCTTTAAAGTCATCACATTCAGAACAGTGATGAAGATAATGATGGGCAAATTTTTCAATTGAAAGACACAAATTTAGAATATTTTCTCTAACGTTTTGACCAGAAATATTAAACATTAGATCTACCTTTCATTTTCAAAAAAGCATTTGCATCTTTTAATGTTTTAAGCATGACTTGATGATTAAGGAAGACATTAAAATTGAAAGAGTTTGCAAATTATGTCTTAAAGAAAATATCAAGTATGTGGAGATTAATATAATTTTATATCTATATGTATTTCTTGTACCAATTTAAAATGGAAATATCTCAACAAGATGTATTATATCAACCCTTCAGTAGATAAAAATTTATACATTTAATGTCAATACAGAAAATAAGCCTTATTATAAACTTTCAAATTTTTGTATTTTGCCTTTAAACTAAGAGATGAGTTCAAAAGAAAGTATCAACGTCAACACCTAGGCAAATGTATTTTACTATACTGTTTGTGGCTCACTGTGTATCTTACCTTCTTTTATTATGTTAAATATTACAGGTCATAGGTCTAAAGTGCTGAATAAGCTTTCTATTATGTTCTATTCTATTTTGTTTAATGACAGAAGAATAAGGAAACATATTACCCTTTATTGACGTCTTGATGATCCATTCCATTTTAAACTGTACAATTTATTAGTGGCATCTCAGGAATAATTGTGGCAAGTTTCATGTTCCTKTCTTTCAGCATAACATTGGTTTAACTATGTTGAGAAAATGCAGAGTTTTAGCTTTTTAAAAATAACTAACTTTTCATCGTTACAAAGAGGACTGAGCTTGTGTGGGACTTTGCTGCTAATGAATACTGTTTTACGGGGAAAAATATGAGAATTATTCAAAAGGACTGTTTTGATGCTTGTGACTTAAATGTTTCAGCTGCACAAACAAAAGTAATCATACAATAATAATATCAATGTAATCTGTATGGTGGTGCTCTACAAATATTATGATCTGAGAGAGTGATGGGTATTAAGTAATTTGCATTTTCAACATGCACAATGAAATGAATGCTTGCAACCCTTTATGTTACTTTATATGCTTTGCCTGAAATTTCTTTGGATATTGTGCTTGTGGAAATAGTACATGGTCTAAGCACACAGCTAACCAAAATGGCTGCTCCCATGTGTTCAAGAAAATTGGCCTGAATTAATCTAAAGCACACTATCTTTAGCAGAGTCATTGGAACAGGCAAAACAAATTTTGCCAGACTAGACAATACCCGCTTATGGAAGTGCAATAAATGAACTACAAAATAATTATTTAAAAATTCAAAATGTTATATAATGTTCTTTTTTCAAAATTTACTTCTTAAGTCGAGGAACTGAAAATAACCAAGCGGAGCAAAGAATGTTTCATAGGTGCACCTGAAGTGAGGCCAACCCATATACTCATAACCCCAAATTACACCTATCAATCATTCACCAAAATAAAGTGAATTTGGATTTATTTTAATAATACCAAAGATATAAAGTATCTTTTTAAGTAGCCACAAAAATATAACCAGGAAGGAAAACCTGGGAAATTCTTTTTCTCTATAAATCCAATACAAATACAGAACTGTAGCATGCCGCTTTATGTATAATGTGTTGTGCTCCAATTTTAAGTTCTACCATAGTATTTTGACAGGTCTGGGTCTATGTTGTAGACACTATTTTGAGCAGTATAAACTCCACTCTACCAGCACATTATGGGATAGCAAATGTTTTCACTGCTCATTATTGTAAGCAATGTAGACTTTGCTTTATTGGCAGATTTGGGACTGTGCTGTTCATGCCTTGTAGTATTTTATATACGTGTAAATGCAACATAAAAAGGAGAACCAGTCTGCTCCTTTACAATACATTACAATATTAGTATAATAACCTGTGTGATTTTATCTTTTTCTATTTGTCTCTTGTGCATAAGTTGTCTAATTTTTTTAATTCTTTTTGTGGTACATTTTGTCCTATTTTTACATGAGTAAGGCAGCTGAGCAGGACACGTTGAACCAAAAGTGTCACAATACATGTATAAAGAAAAACTCTTGTAAAATCAATCAGTTCTTAAAAATAGACCTTGAGAAAATGGCAGATAATAATGGCTATGACTAGATGCTCTGGCTTACCATATGTGTGTGTGCAGATCTGCCATTGCATAGTGCACCAGCAGATCTGATTCTATGCAGTTTGTTAGGAGTAATCAGTAGAACAGACAGCACTGACCCTGATCTATGATCACATTATGTGATGACAGCTAGGGGTCTGTTGTTTGCAGTTGGACCGAGTTATAAGTGAGCGTATAAAGTGTCAAAAATTTTAAAACATGGTCAAGCTTATCCTATTTTCACTGAGCTCATCACTTGTTAATTTCCCTCCTCATACCTTAAGTTTCATTCATGATACTGACAGTTATTACCCTTAATTGGTCAATTTCATTCGGCATTCCTCAAGTCTGTCATGATGCTCATGATACTGACAGTGATTGCCATTCACTGCTTTGATATTTGTACCTTGCTCTGATCTTTGATGCCTGGACCTAGTTCTGATCTTTGATACCTGTACCTTGTTCTCATCTTTGATGCCTGGACTTTAGTTCTGATAATGTCATTAATGAAAGGTCAACTGAATGAGGATCCTGATTTTTCTTCTGACTATGGTCATCAAAAGAAGCACCAGATCCTTATGACCTGCCTCAAGATGATGTGGGTATAGATCTGGATCATCCAGACACTTGACATCATTGTCTTAATAAATAAGCAGTGGCTATATTATGATGAATGTTATAAATTTAATAAATGTTATATATCATCAAATGAAATAAATATCTGTTTTCTGTTTTTCTTTATTTTTCCACATTTTATTACAGTGATAACATTATCAAGGGGTAATAGCCATATTAACTAACATTTACATTGTGTCATTGACTAGATTATGTCTTCTTGTATGATGAAATATATTTCCAGTTGGTTACAGACAGGACCAGTACCATTTTTAGGCTACTGTTCCCATTGGCTGGCAGGATGTTTTGGCAAGTTTCATACACTAATGTGGGACAAAGTCCCTAAAGGAGCACTGCATTGCTCAATGCTTATGACTGTAACTGGGTCCGACAAGCAATTAGTGCCCACTGCTTTGGTCTGCAATGCCTGATCACCTGCAACCCGACTAGCAACGATCAGAAAGGATCACTCCAAACATTTTTTAAATATTCGAAGCACTCGAAACAGCTCAAAGTAGCTCAAAAACACACACACGCAGCCACAGCCACAGATCTACAGTTCTAGATCTCTACAGCTGCACGCAGACACACTTGCAAAGTAGAGCTTCTGATTGACAAAACAGTCTATAATGTAACAAACTAATTACAATGTGAGGTATTTATACACAAATGTAGCTCAACATCGTCATTGCAATTCATGTATTCGGGTTTTCCCATCGAAAGCACTTCGCATGTGCGGCACAGCATAAACTGAACTCACTTGTTTTGAAATAATGTAGATTATACGTTGTACACGAGGAACTAAACCCGAGCACATTTACTTTATAAAAAAATTAATTTATACAATTTCGTGACAATGACCATCCTTTGTATACCTAAAAATCCAAATAATTTCAAATCTGTTTTACCATGTGACAGCATTATACCCAATGAGAGGTTTAAATCAAACGGTATGCAAGCCAGTTACCTGAATTTTTATTCCTTACTGCTTCTTTGTTTTTAAATTATTTCTTAATTTCTTTATTAATACACCCTTTGTCTATGCATTTTAATAATGAAATTGTAATAATCCTTATCTAAAGTTTTTTATTAATGCATTCTGTGATGTATGATGTACATATAATTTTTTTTGTTTTAAATGTATCATTATGTCTGTAATGTGTAGTGTCACTTGTCTTTGTGGCCATTGTTATTATGCTCATTTTAAATTATTTGATCTGTACATTTTACTGTAGATATACATTATACATCACATCTTTATACCTGTTTTAATGTGATAATTGTTTTGTTATATTAGTCTAATCTAATGAGTAGTTTTGAGTTTAAAGTTTTATGATATCCAGATCACAAGTATAAAATAAAATTTCTTGCATCTATCTTGCATCTTACGTTAGACATCGGTCATTTGTTGTTTTCTCAAAATTTGAATAGACTGCTATAAAATCTTAAGGCAGAATGAGTCACTGTTCAATCACATCGTGAAAGTTTAGCTTGTGCAACGTTTGTACATCCGAGCTTAATCAGTGGTTTTAACTTGATTATAAAATTATATTTATCAATCTAAAATGTCATAATACTATTATTGTTGAACCACCTTCTATAAAATAGTCACTATCAGTTACAAATATCTATGATAAAGATGTAACACATTCAAGAGAAAATTGTACAGTTTATTGAAAATAGGATCCTAAACAATAGGTCCAATTATCTCATCCTTAGTGATTCAACGATTCAGATCAAGCCATAGTATCAAAAGGTATTCACTGGCATAATACATGGAGAAGCTATGAAGGGTATAAATAAACAATCAGATTAGCATTAATATGTGTCACTTGATTTATTCACATAATAAAAATACAAACTCAAATTCATCTGTAAATCTTCTTTATAAATATTTGCAAAATAATTTGCACAAATACATTTATACATAGCTACAAAAAAATCATCTTCACATTATCAAAAACATGCTCTTCATCATAATATATAATTCATTTTTTATTGCAGCATGTCAAATATTTCTCCGATACATAATATGTACAGTATTTTCTCTTCAATGTTAAACAAACTTTCAAAAAATTTAAGACAATATCACAGAACTTTGGAATATAAACACTTCAATGGTGAAATTGATAAAAATTGAGGTTACTTTTAGCTGAAAAGAAAATATAGAATATTTGATTTAATTTGATTCAAAAGTTTTGTAACAGCTATTTTGATTATAACATATTACTTTAATTTATGCTTTATGCACAAATACTCTCTTGGACTGTTCTAGTGGTCTAAGTGGTTGGAGTGTCCACCTTGGATGCAGGAGGTCATGGGTTTGATCCCAAGCCGAGTCAAATCCAAAATCAGACACATACACAAATACTCTCTTGTAATATTCTTAAGTACAAATTCCCTCTTTTAATATTATTAAGTATAAATAAATACAATTTGGTAAAATTATTTGGTGCAAGAACACCATATATGTATACACCGGCCAGCCATCAAAGAACAATTATAGTAGATGTACAGTGGTCTCTCTGTAACATGCCTCAGTATGACATATCCCTGATATAACATGGGTTTTACCTCATTACAAAATATATCAATATAACACAGTCACTGACATCACATGGGTTTTACCTCATAAAATGCATCAATATAAAAAAGGCACTGATATAACATGGGATTTACCTCATAACAAGATGCATCAAGAAACAAGCCCAAATATAATATGGGTGCATCTCATTATAAAGTAACTCAGAATAAGACAGACACATATATAACAGTTGCTACCTCATTATGTGGTACCTAATTATAACAGGCTCAAATATTACATGGGTTGCCTGTTATTATAAAATGAAGCCTCAGTAGAACAGTTAACAAGGGTGGTCCCTCATTATTGGGTTTCTAAGTATAACATAGATGGTCCATCATTATAAAATGACTTAATGTAACACATACCCATATATAACAATTATATGGTCACTGAACCCACTATACTGACTCTTAATTTTGAAATTGTATCTTAAATTCTTTCATTTAATTTTCGCTGGTGTAATATCACATAAGATATATCCTAAAATAACATTATTTTGCAAATTAAGTACAGCACTCCCTCAATATAATATTATACATTTTATAATGAGGGCCATTATAGGTAGCAAGTGCTTTACCCCTTGTTACGTTGATTTGTTTGCTATGTAACCCAATCTGAGACAAACTCATTTAAAACAAAGTTGACTTTTAAGGTTTCCTTGAACAACAGTGCAGTTAGGTATTAATGTAATAAATGTTTTTCTTAAGGTACATATAATGTCCCAAGGTAGGTATTATGTCCCAAGGTAGGTAACATGTCCTATTAGGTATAATGTCCCAAGGTAGGTATTATGTCCCAATGAGACAAAACCAAATACAGAGCTTTTTCTCTAATCATCTGGCATCTCACTGTCTTTGCCGTAGAGAATTTCTGACAAGGTTTGCGTTTTGTGCTTGAATTTGTACAGACATTCTGGGGAGCAGGCCCTGAACATGAATGGTAGGTTAAAAATATTGAAAAACTTGGACACTGGTCTTATTATCCTCAGTCCTGGGCCAAATGAGATGCCTTTACAACAGTCACATCTCCCCATATGACTGAAATATAAAAAGAAAAAATGCATAAATACTATTGATTCTCATTACAATTACTTACTTGGTTTAAAACAATTTTGTAATAATAAATTTATCATTGTAACTTTTCAGGCAATTTTTGAACAAGAGTTATCTTTCTTGTTTGGATGTAAACTGAATGTGACGAGGGGGCACTCTACAGATATTATGAATTTCTGAGACTGGTGAAAAGTGAAGTTTGCATTTGCAACATGCATATTGGAGAGAATGTTGGTATACATCTGTTTTACTTTTATGCGCTGTGGC